>KV424652.1:0-75757 GCA_001632445.1 Peniophora sp. CONT | reverse complement strand
GATCCATATGGCTGACGGAAGCGCCAAAAATGGGTTCGTACGGAAGTGCCCAAAAAGGCTGATTTCGGATCGGACATCAGGCGCGACTAGGGGGGGGCCTTCCTCGAGCCACGGGCTACAGACGCCCACATGCATCAACTTGAATATATATGAATCCGATTCTAAGTCTAACCGCAAGCACATCGCATCTTGACCCAAACCATCATCAGTCGGAATGCTAAAGCAGCGTCTTAAAGTGGCCTACGTATGCTGCCGCCCATGCACTTTCCACAGTATAATCCCTGGGTCAGGAGAACATGGTTAGGACTGGGCCGGCGGTTAGAGACGAGTACCTGCAGCCATGATCAGTCCAAGACCTCTGGACTCCATCGTTTAAAGCACTGGGCAACCCAGATCTTGCCCACGTCCAGATCTCCACACCTGCCCTTACCTCTATCATGAAGCAAATTGCTGTTCGACTGCTCGCTGTCGCCACTCGGCGTCAACTTTGCCGCACACCGCTTCCCTCTCGCGAGTCAGTTACGCGCACTTCAGGCAGGAACACCTTGAGCATACGAGCTGTGCGCCAGAAAATCTCCTCTGGTCCCTCCAAGGCTGTATCAGCCATTACTGCCGCTGCTCAGCTGAGTCGGTTCTGGCGTCAGCGAGAAGGTCGGCGTAGTGACGACTCTGTGCGCGAGCATGAGGGGGTAGCATCATCTGAGCCTCTTGAAGAGGGTACAGCAACGACAGTTGATACTCTTAGGGATGGATTATCCGAAGAAGGTACGCAAGCCCAGTTCATCCTTTCAACGCCCATCGTCCTTACGAAGCGCGCAGATTCAGTTGTCTTTGCAAACCCGCCGCCGAATTCGCCTGCTACCTCGTCCGTCGAGCTGAAACAACTCTCTTCGTTCGATACGGGGAAACCGTCGCCCACAGACACGACACCCTGTCGCTCTGGTGTCATTGCACTTCTCGGTCGGACGGTTGGCCTAGTTGGAGCAGATACCCTCCGCATTCAAAGCCCTTCTACCCGCCCCGCGATCAGCACGCTTCTACACCGAGCTCGATCACTACCCACGACCAAAGCCTCCGGCCCAGAGCCATTTTCCACCTTGTTCAGTTCGCTGAGCTCACTCGCCAATATCTGCGTATCGTCTCCCTCTTACAGGACCCTTGTTAGCTCAGGTCTGTCCCATCCGTCCTGAACGGCTTCGTGCGCTTCTGACCGCCTATCCCAGCCACGATGCTTTCTCTATCCGGAGCTGGAGATTATCTCCTCGAACCGCGGCTGCCGCCATCTCCCACTGGGATGTTTGCGAAGCTCGCGCTCCCTATCATAGGCATCTTCAGTGGATCTGCCTCGCCCGCCCCTTCGATCGCCTCCGTGCTGCCGAGCCCTTGGAGTCTTATGGATGTCCCCGAAGCCATTCCTCTACTCGAGGTTAAGCATCTCGTTCAAGACGCGGTCAATCTCCTTCCCTGTCGAATGCCTGCGATCGTAATCTATCATGTATCTTTTGATCCGGACAGAACAGCCCTCGGGTTAGGGTTAGTGTGGCCCGGTGGCATCGTTGCTTCGGATGTTCGTAGTAGCATCCTGAGGTACGGATCCGCCCTCACGAGAATACATGTTCCAACACACTTCCCGCACAATCGCTTCATTTAGAGAATTCAATCGCCTGGCTCATTCGACGTGCTAGATCTGTTCTTGATCTTGCTAGTGCATCTTTTCTGTCGGAGTTCAGACGCTGGGATCTAACGCACACGAGGATCCGTCGTGCATCAGCCACCCGTCTGTGGTACGGCTTCAAAAGCTCGGATCTGTAGGGCTCTACCACTCAGTACCCCCCACCTCCTTCCTCCGCTCTTTCGACATCTCCGCAGCTCGCGAAGACGGACTTTTGTCTTTAAAGTCGTTCGCATGGCAATGGGCGTTTCATACAGACAACACGGGGCGTTCAAAGAGAACGGTGCTTCTGCACATGTCTTGATGAAGGAGTCGCGCGCACTTCATTGCATCGTGTCTGCGGAGCTGAAGCCAGTCGCGGATCTCGTCGGGGCGCAGTTTCTGGATGCAGTCCTTCAGAGCATGCGATGTGCGACTCTACTCTTCTGTTGTGTTTCGAGAGACGCATCTCATCTGTATTCTCCAGGCCACTATCGTGTATGGACATCTGGCGTGCACCACAGAGACATCAGCCTCGCCAACCTCATGTACACCATGGACGAGAAAGACTCAAACTTTGGCGTTCTGATTGACTGGGATCTCGCCCCGGATGTCCAGTCAACGCGGAATGAAAGGGAACGTTCAGGCACCGCCTTCTTGGCTGCAGATCTCCTTTCCAACCCCGATGGCAGCATCGAACACCTGTACCGGCACGACCTCGAAGCCCTTTTCTGGGTGCTTTTATGGGTCTGTTACCCCACGAACACCTTCGCGGGATGGCAGTCTAGCACTTACGACCAGTGCCGCATGAAGAAGAGCGATTACCTCATGTGTGGTACCCCGGCGAGAGTCAGGAAGAGTTGGATCGGCCTTGACGTAGTGCTCGTAAGACTCAAGCAGTGGCTCAAGCGCATGAGCGCAGTGCGCGGTGAGCACTCGGAGTGGGTCAAGACGGCCGCTGGTGCTGGGACCTTGGCGTTCCAAGAGGAGACCCCAGGGGAGATCTGGAAGGCGTTCTGCGAGACGTTGCAAGGCGCTCTCTCTGTCATGGTGGGACCTGGGTATGAAGATACCGCGAAGGTATTGAAGAATTTCCTTATTCGTGCCCCGATGTTCTAGTATACTGCGGTCTTCTAATGCTTCGCTCGCTTCCGCATGATCATGTTTCTGCTAAACGATTGAGTTCTGCATGGTGAGGTACAAGCGGACTATTGATTACTGTTACAGCAATGACACGCCAATAGAATGCTCCTCTGCATGCTTTAAAAACTCTTCTAATACGACTGCGATGTCTTCAAAGGCTTTCCGCTCACTGATGAAGGACAAGCAAGACCGCAAACACTCGCGGAATGCCAACCACGTCTGCTCAGTTGTTTCATCCTCGGCCTTGACAGGTGGGCTTCCAAGGATCCGGCCAATCCGATTCTCGAAGACAAGGTCATTTTGAGCCTGAAACCTGGCGTTGAGCCAAATCCCAATCTCGAGCGTCACCATACTCATCCCTTTCCACCCATCCTTTGCGAGCCAACAAGTCTGTGACCCTGGCGCGATGAAATTCAGCTTGGTGCGGAGACACCTTTGTCTGTAGTTGCCGGTTTCCCACTGCGAGAGTGTGCCCTTCCGGCATGAGACCCATACCATCACCCAAAACACGGCCTCTAGATCGTAGCGATACAGATGCTCGGCATTCATGTTAATGCTGGGCGATTTCAGAAGATCCATGGCCATAAACGGAGCAGTCCCGACGCGCTTCGAGCTTTCATCTTGACCCTGCGCGAGATCCCAGTCGCATAGAGCGCCACGGTTTTCGCCGTCGCTATCGACTGTGTACGCAAAGGTGGCAAGGCTGATGTCCTGATGACGTATGCCAGAGATCCAAGCGTGATAATGACCTAAAGTACAGAAAATGAGAGGGTATCACTAAAGGAAAGGGGCAAGGTTGCGACGTACAGTGAACAATTTGAAGAGTGGATGTGAGGAACTGAGCCCCAACCAGATCTTGAATAGGCTTAAGTTCCTGTAATACAACGCGATGCACTGATGCGCGAGGTGCCTTCGAGAGGTCACCTTTCCGTGTTTCGACGACATCGAGCATTGAGGGGTGTCTGTCAGGAGCGTCCACACGATCCCTGAGCCTGATGGAGGGACAGGATTCAGCTGTGAGGCAGGGGTTGGCAATAACGCAAGGTCAACACGTGAGTGATAGCCACGTTTCTGCTGCTCTGTACTCACTGGCTCCGTAAAGGCGCCGCCGCCGCAGAGAGGCTTGAGTCGATGTTAACCAGTATCAAGGCAAGTATGCGCGTTCAGGCAAATGACAAAGGCAACGCGGATATACCATTCCCAGTCCATCCACGAGTGAGATTAGCAGCACGGCGCCACTGATGGTGATGGGCCGGGAACAGGACAGGCTCTGCGCAGAGCCTGGAACAGGAAGACGCGCAGGCGGCAACGCGTACCGACGCTCGGGTTAGGGTTGAGATGTACGCAGGCGCACGCAGCGGGTCGTGGCTTGACTTCAAACCACGACTTGACTTGCGCGTGATTATTTCTGTACGCCGCACAGTTGAATATCGACGCTGGATCGTGCAGGACGGCTCGCTCTGCGTTCCTCACGGTTTCTGTATAGTATGATAGGCCTTGCTACCCTCAGGCCCTCGTCGGAGTTTGAAGCTGTCAAAATTATATGATCCGGTAGGCGACGCACGGGCAGATGCGACAGTGCTATCGATTACCTGCATGGACATCTTCCGTGTGTTGACCGCATGCCCAGATTGCGGCTTCATAGCCGCAAAACGCAGAGTCCTGACGCCCAGCACCCATCTTCTTCCTTGTCTTCTCTCGCATCATCCCAGCTCGCGAAGGAGGCCTAGCTTATAGCGATCTGTACGACGATGAGCATGCGTTGCATACAGCGAGCTACGTTCAGAGTGGACGGTGCTTCCGAGGACTTCTGCATCAAACCTTCGCGTGTGCTTCATGGCGTCGTGTTGGAGGAGCTCAAGCCCGCTACGGACCTCATTGCGCCAGACTTTCTTAGAGCCGTTCTTCAGAGCGTCCAGTGTGCGTGACCGACAGTTCCTTCGTCACGCGTTTGTATATTCATCTGACATGTGTTGTGCAGGCCATCATCGCGCTTGGACGGCTGGAATACACCACAAAGACGTCGCCCTGGGCAACTTCATGTACAGCGCCGGCAAGAATGGCGAGCCACTCGGCATTCTGGTTGACTGGGATGTCGCGCCTCGTAAAGATACACATCAAATCAATCGAAGCGGGACCATCCCGTTCATGGCCCTGGACTTCCTTCGCAGCCCTGACAAACATATCGAACACCTGTACCAGCACGACCTTGAGGCGATGTTCTGGGTGCTGGTATGGGCCTGCTATCCGAAAGGCACCTTCCGGGACTGGGACTATCACAATTGTTATCTAGAGATGTTGACGTTCTCCGACTGGGACACGAGTAAAGTCATGATCATGACAGAAAAATGGGGCCGGTGGACCAAATGTACATTGCGCCACATGCCCCAGTAGACCGACCACACACCGGTTCCAAAGTCTAGTGTACAAAGAGTAGACAGCGCCTGCAAGCACGCAGACAAAAACTCCAAGGAACGGGCGGCATGCTCGCGTCGACTCCTCCTTCTGCTCCTGGCGGTGCTCTGCCAACAACCGGTCGAGCGTCTCCTTCTGCCCAACCGCCAACTTGCCGCGCGAGTCGGAAACTCTTTCTGTATGTAGGAAGAGTGAGATAGGGCGCAGAGTAGGCAGTAAGGCAGCGCACCACTTCAGCACTTCTTGAAATCGATCCGTGCATGAACTGGAAACCGCTGTGGCCAATCGATGGGGCAGTTCAGCGGCTGTACCTGCAGATAAGCGACAGAGATAAAACAGCCCCATAAACCGCGTGGTAGAGATAGCAAGGGTCTCCCGATGACCGGGCAGATGTAGTAAGGCGGGCTGAGAGTGTCAAGCGAGCGAGTCGTGGGCTGTCGGGGAGTTGTAGACTGCTGTCGGCAGAAATAACGCCAGGCTAATATGGGGCACGATGGTACCCTGCCCGTTCTATGCTGCGTCCGCGGAGGTGGTGGCGTATTGGGAGGGGATGAAGGGTCCTGCATGGGTCCTGTGAAGCCCTGCACGTCGCGAGTTAGCTCGCGATTCGGGCAGCCGGGAAGTCTCGACTCTCGAAACGCGAACCGTCACGGTCACGTCGTTACATATCGCGTCTGATGCGCGCGAACCTGCGCGAACCCCTCCACCTTGTCTCCTGACACCATGTGTTAGCGTAGAATATCGTACCCATGCGGTAACAAACGCACTTCTGCTTGTTCCGCACTCGGTACTGGAGGCAGCCGTCACACAATAGAGTGGAGTACGGCCCGCATGGATTCCTTCTTCGAAACCGTGTTGCCCACGCTGACAGCACTGTTTTATCCTCGTGACATTCGGCGGCCACTTCATTGATGATGCCCAATCCGGCGAGTGCGATTGTGCCTCTTTTAGACCCATGATACACGATGCCTACACGAGGCTCGTAATGGTGATTCGAATCAAATTCTTAGTTCGGAGATTATCGTGCTGTCGCCATTGGGTTTCGGTGAGAGGATTGTTCACGAAGAACCCTTCCTCACCACTACTTGCTCTTACCTCAAGGTAGCTGTGCGACGTAAGTACCAGACAGTGTCACTTTGAGCTCAAGACTGTGTTTGAATCATGCTCTATAGCAACCCTGGAGACACCAATGGAGGGGGCAGCGCGGGGTAAACGGTTGAATGAAGACTCGGAGTCCGAGTACGCCGCTGTGATCAGGCTCAACTTCCTGCTCAGGTACGACTTAGAGCCCTTGTTCTTTCCGGTCGTGGATCGCGCGCATGGGGGTGACGGAGAGCTGATCACAACCTGGACAGCTTCCAGGATGCGGGCTAGGTGTTGCTCGATTCGGATGAATAGACCGGGACACAAAGGATCGGGTATTCTAGTACGTTATCGTCCATCTCAGAGACCGGATGCGATTTCATCGATCTCTGCACGGCGGCCAACCAATACCGGCTCCGATAACGCACAACAACAAGCCGTCGTAGAATTCCTCGCACGGTCACGGTCAACTCTAGGCTGTCGTCGTTGCTCACTCTGCCGTCTTCCATTCTCTGGGGTCCCTTCTAGCTTCTTTCTCCACAATAGACAAGGGCGGTGCTCTTCTTGACCCGCGCCGTCCTCGGTGCACTGATGCCCAGATGTCTCCGGTCAATTCCGCTCTCCCCCTGCCCATTGCGGCATATCGTCCAGATCAAGCAAAAAGCAAACATCTTTCAACAATGCGACTATCGGCGTGTACATTCGGGATACGTATATGCATTCAGTCAGCCAGGGTTGTCTTCACTATGCTAGAAAGCTATCGCAAATCCTTGTAACTCACAACACGAGGGAAGTCAGCTACAACTTTAACGCTAAGTACGGTGGAAGATATGAACACAAAAGAAGACTAGCGCTATCGATGATGAACTCGTTGAAGATTGACATCTGAGATTCAAACCGCCACAGATCTTTCGCGACGCTGGAAGATATCCATAGAAGAGAAGGACGAAGGTCCGAGACGATGGTTTCCGCGTTGGACTATCGAGATCCGGAGCAGACAGAAACAAAAGTCGACGAGGACAAAAGCAAACTTTAAAGTTTCGCACGGTTGTTGTTAGGACTCAGGTTGTCATTGGCAGTGAGGTTGTTCGCCGAGAAAGGAAGCTCGACGAAGTTTTAGAACTAGCCTCTGAAGCAGCGACACCTCCGCAGTGTCGAGTCAGGGCCATGAGAGTTAGAACAAACGGCACAACACCGGGGAGGTCGTGTGAGGCTGTTATTCCGTCCCGACTGATGTAGAAACAGCGCAGAAGTAGTGATATTGGGACGATCCTTGTTGTCCGGATTGCAAAAGAAGAACAAGGGATGGCCACAGTGCCGGGGCGGTGACCGGTGGGTTCGCATTCTCAGCCTCGGAGTTTCATATGGTCGCCAAGTAACCGATTTAGAAGTGATTGGCCTCTGAAACGAAAGCATAGAGAGAGATTTAGAGAGCTCACAGGAGAATGGACGCGTTGAATGGGGGTCGCCGGCAAGTTCCGACAGGTCGGATGATTCGGCCCGGGACGATTGACTCATGCCAGCAACTTATGACTGCCACTTTCCTCTCACCACGACTAGCCAAGGTGTTGCGAGTTGAACGGCTTGTAAGGCAGTGACATTATCGTAGCGAGCTTGACTACCCCTGCTTACGGGACATTCTTAATTCTGCTAAGGACTCCAACGTACGCGCAACGTGGTGCTGAGATCTAGCACTGCCTCGGCGACCGACGACGGGAATTGCCGCCAGGCACTTTCCAGATGCGCCACGGAAGACGTTCTAGTGTTCCTGAGACTCTCTACGACTAGTCTATAGTCGCAAATAGCTGCAGGTAACTAATAGTGACCTACTAGCTGTCACGTACGTGACAGGATCTCTTGGGAGTATAAAGGAAGCGCGCTCGCTCCCTGGACAACATCACCCACCTTCATCCATCTCTCCGAGCTCTTTACCCTCTTAACCGTCACTGCAACCGCGAGAGTCTTTATGGCCAATCTTCCTGACAATGACCATGCGGGCTCGCCGCCTCCTGCTCCCAACCCAGTCCTTCAGTCTAGTCCTGGAAATAAGGGTGGTACTGCCGCTCGTGCCTCCGGAAGCGGAGCCTATCACCTTCGGTACGATACTTTGATGTGGATGTGGATGACAAAAGTATTTACATCTTCACAGGCAGAAGGCGGTGGAGCCTTGGCTGGCCGTCGACATCGAGACCTTTCAGGTCGCGGACTTTGACGACTTTTTAAAAGTATTTCTTCGTCGGTCGCTATCGGAGACCGCCAACTTCGAGGGTACCGATGATGAACTTCTCCAACACTACCTGAAACTTGTCCTTCCTATCTGCAAACACAAAGATGTGCTCAAACATCTTAAAGCCTAGTACGCTCTGGTTCGCTTCGTTATGTGATTACGTCTGACAGTACTACGCCTCAAGTTGTCCGGCGCATCCTGAGGAGGCGCGATATGCACCTTTCATCGAATGCTTCAACGTGGCACTTCAGCAACTCACGAAGGTCTTCAAGCGCGACAATTACCTACGCCCTGCCCCTAATAAAGATTCCGACCGAAGCATCTTATTCTGTCGCAACGATCCTTCGCACATCAAGACTTATTACGACTCGGGAGCTTCCACCAACGTCAAGCCCGATGTTATCCTTACTACTTTGGCGGGTGCCAAGTCGTGTATAGGTTTGCCTCGACTGGAGACGCTGGCCGTCACCGAGAAGGCTGCACCCCGCAAGCCCCAACGTGCTGACGACCCGCGCAACTTTTCGTGGAGCCACGTCCTTTCAACGCAGGAATTCAAGCTGGAGGTCGCGATTGTAGTGGCCAATGCCATACGCGACAAATACGATACCATGTCAAGTGGCTATCGCCGCCTTCGAAGACGTCCGCGCGAAGGGATTCCCAGGCAAATTTCTTCGTAAGAATCATCCGAATCGTGCCGTATGTCTACTGACATCTCCTTGGTTTCTTTCGACGTAGCGCCTCCGCCAAAAGTGGGGCAGAAGCGGGGCTCAGATGTCCCGACAGAAGAGTTGGCTGGTTCGTTTACCTATTTGTGTTTATTACTTGCAGTCCACTGATACGTGTCCCTTACCTTATCAGACTCAGAATCCAGGAGGGCCAGTACCCGCCACGCGACTGTCGTTTCTTCCGAGACCTCTCGAGGCAAACAGACGCAGAAGTCGCGAGAGACTGAGCTGTCCTCGCTTTTACCAGACCAAGCTCCTAAATCAGACATGCCCCCCATGATCCAGAGTGCAAGTTACGCCGCCAACATGCTTTCTCACTCAGCCACCGCTTCGCACACTATCAATTTGGTCATCATCGGTATGTTATTGCTTTTGATGTCGTGGCGGTCTCAATACTTACGTTGTGACTATATCATAAGACCAGAAAGCCTGGATCTGGTGGTGCGATCGTCAGGGGGCCATTCAGTCAACAGGCGTCGACTTCACTGCGGACCTCCCTCGCTTTCTCGTCCTGCTGCTGGCCTTCCAACGCTTCAAGCTGTCCGATTGGGGGTTCATCTCGCAGTTCAATCCTGCCGCCCACGCTGTTCATGCGGGCTCGGCCGTGCAGCCGGCATCCCATTTGGACTATCCCTCAATCAGCGTGGCGATCAAGCACCACATTCCCGCGTTACACCATCGTTACACCCTTCGAGGCAGAGGCACGTATGTCGCCGACGTAGACGTGCTAGACGTCCGTAACCCGCAGCGCATTCCACCCCCGATTCCTGGGACCGAACCCCGCCAGCACGAGTACGTTATCAAGCTTTCTTGGGTGGACGAGAAACGTGCGAAGGAATTCGACCTTGTCGAGCGGTTGAGAGAGGATCCACGCCTCCGTCAGCACCTCCCCTGGATTGTCGATGCGAAGGAGGAAGGATTCTCGACCACGCGCATCCGACAGGCACTTGGCGTCAACCCAAGGACACGAGTAGTAACGGTACCTGGAGGCGGCGAGGTCGAACAGCCTATCGAGAGTGGCCGTTCGCTCTGCTCTGTGGTGTCCGAGAAGCTGCAGCCGGTCGAGAAACTTTCCTCGGAAGATTTCCTGAAAGTCTTCCTCGACGTAGTGTGGTGTGCGTGTCCCGGTCAACCACATCTCCTTGAAACCTTTGCTGACCGCTGAGTTTGCAGGTCACTATGTCTCATGGACGGAGCGTGGGGTATATCACAGGGATCCTAGCGTCCACAACGTGATGTACAGGGAAGGTGAAAAGGGGGAGAAGCTCGGGGTACTGAACGACTGGGATCTCGCTACAGATATCGAGTCGATGCACGATGGGCTGGAACGCACCGGAACCGTCCCGTTCATGGCCTTGGAACTTCTCGATGACAGCAGTGGTCAAATCAAACACCAATATCGTCATGACCTCGAGGCCTTTTATTGGGTGCTTGTTTGGCTCTGCTACCCCGAACACACGTTCATGAAGTGGGAGACTGGCAGTTATGCTGAATGTCACAAGGAGAAGACTGCCTTCCTTCACAAAGGAGGTACACCCGGGATCAAGTCTGGATGGGAAGGGGCGGGCATGGTGATGCTACGACTCGGAAAATGGCTCCGCGACATGAGTGCCGCTCGAGCAACTCTTGCTGCCCAAGCGTTGGAGAACTCTATATTCGGGGATCCGCCTCTCGAAACCACGGAGCCGGCGCCCGGGCATGTCTGGGGGTTGTTCTGCCTCCAGATCGAGGCGTGCAAAGCAACTGCACAGCAGCGCGGGCTCGCAGGGATCGAGGGTGTGTTGGATCGGTTCCTGAAGCGGGCTTGAGCAATGTGACTGATCGCGTCCGAATCGAGCTTCAGCTCTGCAGTCTGTTTTATCGCCGTCTAGACCCCTTGTGCTACACTTCATTCTTGGTTACTTACATCCACGGGACACTGATTCAGTGATATGTCTGTCTGCCGCCTTCATGTACTCTGTATATTTATTAGCTCATGGACCGAATGCCATATGTGTAACGCTTGCAGCGCGCTTGTTTGCTTCATCCTGCTCGACTTCCTGACTATTAACTCCTCCTTTCACGACATTTCAGGACGAGGCTGGTGTAGAACGAAGGTGGTCCCATCATTCTTCACACGCAGATAGCTGGATAATATCATACAAGAACAAGTGTACATTGCGTCCGGTGCGCCAGTGGGCCGGCTACACGGCGGTTTTGATCTGATATACAAAGGATTGAGAAAAGGCTGCAAGCACGCAGACAAGAAACTCCAAGAAACGCGCGACATACTCATATCGACTCCTCCTTCTGTCCTGACGGCGCTCCGCCAACAACCGGTCGAGCGTCACCTTTTGTCCAACCGCAAGCTCTCCACTCTGGATACCAGAGTGGTATACGCGCAATAACGAATCGACATCGTCCATGCTCTGCGTGCGCACGTCGGCGAGCTCCTTGATCTTGGCCGTCGCGTCCTTGATCTCATCGTCCGTAAGCTTGAGACCGAGCTGCTCGACACGAGACTTGACGGCGTTCCACCCCGTTAGCCTATGGCCGATCGAGACGTAGCGCGTGAGACCGAAGTCTTCGGGCTTGAGGATCTCGTAGGTGCTAGGGTTGTTCAAGATCGCCTTGGCGTGAATACCGGCCTTGTGCGTGAACGCGCAGTAGCCACTACATAGAATTTAATGAGATATATTTGAGCGGCGAAAGGAAAGAACGTACGTGATAGGGTTGCTGAAGGGGACGTTAACCTCGACCGCCTCGGCGACCAAGTTCTCGACCTCACGGAGCATGGGCAGGTTGTACTTCGACTTCACGTACTCCGGGTTTGCGGTATACATACAAGCGACGAGACTACCGAGCGTCGTGATCCCAACGCGCTCACCGATACCGAGGACAGCTGTGTTCTACGTCAGTGCATGTCCTGCAAAGTACTCTTAACGAACTTACAGGTGTCGATGTGTGTTGCACCGGCCATACGAGCGGAGTATGCGTTTGCGATAGCTATGGCACGGCCGTCAGCGCCAGGTACACATCCATCTAGAAAGCCGACCCACCCATTCCGGTATCATTATGCAAGTGGATCTCGATATCGCAGCTCACGACGCTACGCAGAGTGCGGACGAGATCGTCGACTTGACGCGGGTTTGGATGACCTCGATGGTGGTCTTGTTTGTGTAGGTTATGTCCTTGCCGTGCGAGAATTCACGGAGGAGGGAGGAAATGCCGATAACGACGTCCACACCGTCCACACCTAGGTATTCATGAGTATATATGTCCAACTTATAAAATGATATCGTACGCACCAGTCTCGACGGCGATTCTTGCGTCGTCCATGTGGCAACGGATGTGGGTGAGGATCTTGGGCATGAGGCCGAGCTTGCAGATAGCCTCGCAGTCCAAGAACGACTGCTCAGACGCAGCGGATGATGTGAGCTCAAGGTACTCAAAGCCAAACGCATCGAATGGCAGTCTTCGTCTTGGTGTCAAAGAAGACGCGTCGGCAACCGCTAAGGTTGTGCTATGTATATTATAAGCTTACAATCCGTCGGCAAGCACAACTAGAGAGGAGCTTACCATGTTCAGGGTCTCATGCTTTGTCTATACGGCTCGTTCCTGCGATAAGCATGCTAGCACAGATGCGATGCGCCATGAGGCTACACGAATAGCTCGGCGATGGCAGCGGCATGGCCCGAGTTGGGCGTGTAGGCGTTGGAGATGAACGGACGATCCAAGCTTAGGCTAGTCCCGGGTCGCACACCACAGAGCGCTTGCTGTCCGAGTTGAGCACGACGCGCGAGTATATGTCCCAGTGAGTTGTCGACAGACGCTAGGCGGCGGCGCTGGAAGACGGACGGTCCAAGCTTCACTACGCAATCGGCCAGCTCCGTCTGCGCTTCAGTACGCTTCAGTCAACGTTGACATCTGTTGAGTTTCAATAATGCCTGTAGTAGCGATAGCATATAAGTACACAGTGTCGAATTTCATAGAGAGGCTCAAGGATGGTGGCGACTGGAAAGCAAGTCCGAGTCGCGATGGGGAACGCGAGTTGCTCTCAACCGCCACCTGCAGCGCGTCAACTCCCCCTCGCGCTCCGAAGACGCACAATGTGTCTATCTGGATCGCCAGGTTGACCCTGGTTGACCATGAAACAACACAGCCCGGCTCTCATGCTTCTGCTTTACGAACTGGTTATCGCTCTGTAGCCACTCAACTCGACGACGCTGGCGCGTGTAGAATCTGCTTGAACCTGTACAAGTTACTCCGGCTCGAAATTTGAGGCCAGGGCGAGGGGGTCGAGTGGGAGGATGTTGAGGACCTCGACGGGTGCTGTGGTAGATGCTGGACGAGTGCACCGGCTATTTGAGGCGACGGAAGAGCTATATAACCTTCACTGGGTTTGTAAGTATGCTTGACGCAGGGCAGCACGAGGGAGATGGACAGGCCCGGCCGTCTAGCGGACAGAAGTAAGGAGTGATATAAGCTGCTTGGTCGAGGCATTCGCGGATTGGAACATCCTGAAGGTGATCATTCTTGAGTTATTCTATGCGCTATTCTTGTTCCAACTCTGACATAGGTTTTCCACGGCGTCGAATCCGACTTCGTCTGGCTTGTACACAACTTCAACCGCGCCACACACCTCTTCATCTGTCTTTGTCACGGCCTCCCCATACCCGAGCTCGACACGGACTTCAGCCCTGATATGCGCTACCAGCTTTTCAACTGGTGTATTCGCCCGCTACCGACGTACATGATACGACCCTTCGTATACGACTGCGTGTGCAACGCGTGGCTGAACCGCGCGCTTGGCCGATCGGGGCCTCTCAACCTCGAGGTTCTTAATGCAGAGGGCGAGGCTGTTAATGCTGCTGTATATGACAAGAGCTGGAGGGTGTGTTGCGAAAGAGGAGTTTGAGGGCGCTGGGTATGTTGTTTGGCAGCCCGAATTCTCTATCTGTACGCTAACCTTGTATGCAGCTACGGACGCTCGCGCATCGCGCATCAGCCGACACTCCCGCACTCCTTGCATGGTTTGGGATAAAGTATCCGCCTGTTGTACGCCGCCGTGCTCGAGGTCGTACGAGAACTGCCATGCGAGCGCTGGCTGAGAGCGGTGCAACTGGGAAGAGTAAAATTGAGGTGGATGCTGTTACGAAAGAAGGAGAAGAGAGGGTACTAGCACGGCTCGAAGCTGCACGCACGAATCCAGGCGGCGGAACGCGCGTTGGGCCACTTCCTACTGTGATGATTGTGATACCGCCTCCACTTAGCTCGGAGTACAGAGCTCAAACCCGGCCGAAGAAGCGGCATCCGCAGAACCCGAGCTGGCGGTTGTAACAGCCGCACATGCATGCATCTCAGTCTCTCAGCGCGCAGCACCAATTCAGAGTCCGGTGGTACAAGTCGGCATGGCCGGCGCAGGAGCTAGAATGCGCGAACGACAGCGGCTCGCGAATAAGAAAAGCGATTCTACGCAGGCGGCTGAGGCGGGCGAGCGAGGAAAGATGGTAGAGGAAGTTTTTGAATATGCGAGTACACCGAATTTATGAGGCGAGTATAAAGCGAGGAGAGGGGGGGGGGCAAGACTGGTGAGAGGGTGAGGGAGATGACGAGGGCGAAGGATGCTAACCGTACGTTCATCTTTCTGGTTCATCGTTGTGACCGATGTTCGAGGGATGTGCGTGCTAACGGATACGCGTACAGGTACGCAGGCGCCTGTTACGAGTGCGGCTGGAAATGCACCACTTGATAAGCCGCAAATGCGGGGAGGGAACGTCACCCATATTTTTCGTGGATGATCCATTGTTCTACTATCGTTTGCAATGTAATGATCGAGTATATGTCTAAGGCTGTGGTATGCTCGATGGGTCCGCCTGCTCACTATCACAACGCTGATGGCCCAGCATCGCGCACAGGGTATACTGTCGAACAACTAGGCACTACCTTGTCGTCAACTTCAGTAAGCAAAGGTATCGGCGCGTTGCGGCTAAGCGTCGAGACTGTAGCGATGGGCATAAACACTTCAGCAGAACTAAAATGTGTTCGAGATGCAGACGTGCGATGCACAGCGTAGTCTGCGATACATGCGTAACAAGATTCGCGATCAATCACAAAGCTCGAATCCGGGAACAAAACCCATTCAAACGCCGAAATGCACAAACGGAGCCCACTTTACAAAGTTCTGTTCGCCGACCTGCTCCCTCAACACCTTTACCGCCTCGTGCAACGCATACGCTGCACCCGTATATCCTTGAGCAAGCGTGCCCGAGCTCCGGAGCTCGAGCAGCTTCTTATAATACGCCTCGACGACGATGGGCGCGTCTGCATCTCCGATGGACCACATCGTCCCGATGACGCCCTTGAACCCGAGTGAAATCATGCCTGCTGCAAGGTGTGCAGACTCCTCGGGAATCTTCTCGTCGCCTGCAGCGGTCTGACACGCCGAAAGAAAGGCGAGCTCCGCGTTCTCAGCCACCGCTCCCATCAGCGTGGACAAAGTCAACGGCTGGTCATACAGTGCGAACGCGCTCTGTGTCGGATTGCTAGTGTTCTGCATGCCATGGCACGCAAGATGTACCCACGGGTGCTGTTTCATAGCTGCCAGAGTGTTCGCCACGGTTCCCCGATCGTGTACCAGGAAGGTGTGGGCATGCCTGGGCATGACGGCGCGCAGACGTTTGCATTCGTCTCGAGTGTTGGGAAGCACAGCAAATCCAGGAGTATTCGGTTGCGCGACCACTAGCACGTTTGGATGAGGTGAGGAGGCGCCTGGCTGTTTGTGACAGCGAAGAAGCGCGGAAAGAGATGGGGTGTAAGACGAGACAACAAAGTCGAATACGTGCGGTCGGTTAACGTGCTTGAAGTCGTAGATGCCCGCAGCATGGAGTGGCAGTTGCGTGAGTGGCCCTGTGGGACACCAGGTAATATGTCGTAGATGGTGTGAATCTAGAGGGTCACTTTCAATCTGGAGGTATCATTCAGTGCTCGCTCACAAACAACGTCGCTAGATGTAACTTACGAGGTGTAGGGCCTCGAGGATTGGCTGCACAATCCATGTCCATAGACGTTCCAAAACAAGACCTAACATGTTCGTGCGACTCTTCGATATGAGCCTGTCCACTGATACAGCGCCGCGCGAGCGCAGGTCTGATGACCGCAAGAATTTCATCCACGTAGCGTGCAGAGTTTGGGCCCCACTCTCAGTAATATCCGAAAGCACAACACGTCGTATGGCTCCATTCGGAAAGAGCACCAAAGCATCGCATGAGGATGAGTGGATGTTGATGAAGACAACTGGCCCATCGAGGAGCTCGATTGACGGCATGAGGGCCTCGATTTTGGGTGCGCGTAAGAAGTTCTCAAATCCCGGCCGATTACGAACATCTTTCAATATGCGCTGATACTCAATTGCATGCTGCCGATGTCGGTTTGATGCGGTATTGCTTGTTACACCCCTCAAGACTGCCGGCACAGCAGCAGTGGGCACGTCATTCTGCGAGCACTCATGTTCGTCCAGTGTGGCCTGAGACGCGCTGCTTGATCGCTGCAACGCTAACGAGACGTGCCGTAGATCCTTTGCAAGATCGGGATGCTCCTTTTCGAGTTCATCTAAAGGTTCGCGCAAAGAGGACATCTGCAACCAGACAAGTGTTCTACCGGCCTCCATCCACTCTATTGCTTGATAGCAGGACTGAAGCCTGATGAAAGCAGAAATTGCCGTGTTAACCAGATTTCCAAGTCTAGCTGTTTCCTCATATCGGCGTTCAACACTATGGCCGAGCCACACGATCTCGGGAAAAATCTGGATGATACTCGAATGTGCAGCCAGTACCAACTCTGCAGAGCTGAATTCGGGGTATTTTGACAATAGCAACACGCATTCCTGCGCCGACTTCAATCTTGTAGTTGGATCACCCACTGATTGCATGGATGCCTCCATGAGCGAATGAACCACTGCATCAAAGTGCACTTTGCTCTGTATATGCTCGAACCGAGCTTTCAGTGAGAGACCCAAGCCATATAATCGCCGGGGCCGATTGGCATGACCCTTGGGCATGAGCTCGAAAGCCAGTGTATCTGTGGCAATGGCCTCCTCAAGGTTATGAACATCACCGAGGCGATTGAACCGGGACCGCAGAGAAAGGGCGAGGTTGCCCAGTTGCTTGGGCCGCTCAGGGTGACTCTCAGGCATGAGATCGAGAGCCTGCTTATTGATAGCAATTGCAGCCTCGAGATCTTGAATGTCGCCGAGCCGATGGAAGCGGGTCCACAGAGAATTCGCGAGGTTGCCCAGTCGCATGGGCCGCTCAGGGTGACCCTCGGGCATGAGATCGAGAGCCTGCTTCTGGATAGCAATTGCAGCCTCGAGATCTTGAATGTCGCCGAGGTGATCGAAGCGGAACCACAGAAAATTCGCGAGGTTGCCCAGTCGTATGGGCCGCTCAGGCTGACCCTCGGGTATGAGATCGAGAGCCTGCTTTTGGGTAGCAATTGCAGCCTCGAGATCATGAATGTCGCCGAGGCGATCGAAGCGGGACCGCAGAGAAGAGGCGAGGTTGCCCAGTTCGATGGGCCGCACGAGGTGATCCTCAGGCATGAGATCGAGTGCCTGCTTATGGGTAGCAATTGCAGCCTCGATATCTTCAATGTCGCCGAGGCGATTGAAGCGAGACCACAGAGAATTTGCGAGGTTGACCAGTCGCATGGGCCGTTCAGGGTGATTCTCGGGCGTGAGATCGAGAGCCTGCTTTCCTATGGCAATTGCATCTTCAAGGTCATGAACATCGCCAATGCTCTTGAAGCGGGTCCACGAAGAATGCGCGAAGTTTCCCAGTAGCATGGGCCACCTAAGGTCACTCTCGGGTGTGAGATTGAGAGCCTGCTTGTACATGGCAATTGCATCCTCAAGATCTCGAGTCTCGCCGAGGCGATTGAAGCGAAGGGCGAGATAAACTGCGAGGGCCTCTAGCTGTATAGGTCGCGTGGAATCACCCTCTGGAGTGAGATCAAGAACTTGTCTTTCAAGAATAATTGCTCGCTCGATGTCGTTCAGCTCCCAGAGATTCTGGAAGCGGTACACGAGTAAACCACCCAGATCACAAAGTAACATCAACCTCTGAGGATGGCCCTCGTGCATGATATCGACAGCTCGTTCTTGCGCGTCAATTGCGCAATTCAAATCCCCCAGATCGTGCCAAAGTTCGAAACGCGAAAATGACGACTTTCCTAGCACAGCAAGTCGTATGGCCTCGTCTTGGGAAAGCTGAAAAGCACGGTGCTGGATCATGCCAGGAGGCTCGGTATGCAGAAACGTATTGTGACGCCGATGGCGAGTCCTTAGCTGCGTAGACTCGAAGGAGGCGCCCGCAGACGCACGCTCGACAGGATCACCTCTGAGAGCGAGAATCCGTCTGTTGTTCACGGGTAACGGGTGGTATTGGTACATCGTCTAGGCAAAGTAAGCGTCAAAGACTGGCCAGTCCTTTGGAGCTGAGACTCACGCTGGAAGAAATATGGCGCTAGGAGCTCGTGGTGGAGAAAGGATGCAAGGGGAGGGGACCGTACGTCGTCGAGACAGTTCATATAGGAAAGAACGTGTACCCATGACCCTGGAAGCGTAAGAGGGGCGTTTCAGATAAGGCTGTGGTCCACATGTTTGCCAAACGACAAACTGCATCCTGCGAAGTTGACAATGGCGTACGAATGACGCTATGGAAGTATAAAGAGCGGAATGAGGTGCTGCGCATCGCTGCATTCACAGTGAGGGCATAGCAAAACCTGTGTATCATAGTTTCGAGAAACCACCAAACTCTCTCAGACCGAATGCCATGCAGCATTTGGCCAAGACGGGCTTGCAGGCTCCCAGAGCATAGCCATGGCAAAAGAGGTAAGTGCAGCAAGGCAACATCGAGGCAAACACGACGTCCGGTATGGCCGTAGTGGGTCCAGACAGCGAAGCTGCCCAGCTTGACTTAGAGTCCAACCCAGTCGCACACAATATCTTGCCTGGCCAGCCATTGTAGCGGCATGAAGGACCAGAGGGACACGTAGGTAGAATAGCGCTCGTGGCGGATCGAATGCAAGGGACGCGCGCGGCACGAAGCGCGAGTTACACCCGAACCACGACCTACCACGACCTGTCCGCCTGGCACTACTGTCAATGCGAAAGACGCTCATGCTCTCATCTGCTGTCACTTGAATGGTGCCTGCTACTCGTGCACCATGTTTAGAACAGACGCCAGACATCCTCAAGTTCCCGCTCTTGGTCCATGCGGAGACTCCGTACTAGGCGCACCTGACACGAGCTTTCAAGCTTTCTCTGTCTACCAACTGGCACGTTCGACCTGTCGACTTAACTCGCTATGCGCTTGTGGACCCATAATCCGCATACAATGCGCGCGCAACTTCCCATCCGATCGCGATCTCCGCTCCGATGAGCGAAGTTGACGGAGCAGCCGATGGCATACTTCCCAGAGAAGGTTCAGGACGAATTGAGACAGTGTGCACATGTCGCACTGGAATTTTTCGCGTCTAATGTGTACGAAATGTGTGGCGCAAGCTTGGATGGATGGGAAGTGTCAGATGGATAACGAACGCGTCCGGTATTGTACTAGGGCACGCGCTCGAAGAAAATGGGTCGAGGCGATCTTGACGCCGGACGCGAGGCCCGGCGTACAGAGAGCTGGACATGACTGGGTAGAGAGTGCTCACTGAGAGAAACAAGAGAATTGGGTACGTTACTCTGAGTTGTACAACATATCATTGCGTGATGACCTAAGATCCTTACAGCTTATCTCCGTCTAACACGACCTTACCAGCCCTTGTGGGCCACGGTACATCGGCACATACGTTCACGTTCGTGTCATAGTGTGGAAGAGGCACGCCGCCTGCTGCGCGCCGCGACGATGGATGCTCGAGACGGGAGGCTACATAGAAGGGACTGAGCGAGAGGAATGCGAATGTGCTGAAGGCTACTGGGGAGAAAATGAGGCAAAAGGCGCTGAAGCGCATTCAAGTCAGTCTGGGCATACCTGCATTCGCGAGCGCATGCGTCAAGCTTTGAACTCGGGATCTCGTCATAAGTGCTTGGAGGCCGGCCTTGCTATCATACGCGCGGGGGCTGCAGCGTGCATCCTCGAGTTCCCTTTCGTAGATCATGGCGTTGGGGTATGCACAACTCTATGCCATCGCTGCATTCACTCGTAACTGACCCTTCTGCATAGTTATAGGCGATGTGGGCCGCTGTGGGCCGTGTCTTCGTCAACGAGATTATTACTGTACGCTCCTTGTACTTGGATCCGTCTGTCCTGGCGGTACCCGTTCTAGGCGAAGCCGAGCTTCTCGCAGCTCTCGACGAGCTGCAGGCTGCTATGGCACACTTTGCGCCTTCCTCTGCACTCATGAGTACGCACTTCATCCTCGGATGATGGTCCTCCAGACCAACTCCGCAGCTCCTACAGATTATCAGTTCATATGTATACAGCAGGAACGGATTCTACTTTGAATTTTTTCGACCGGCTCTTGAACACACGCGTTTCTCTGTAGCCTTGATCATTGTAGCTTTGGATTGTGTTGCGTACTCTCACCAATCTTGGACAAGTACTGCTATCGCTGCTTTGTACTTTTACCGGCAATCGCCGTGATGGAGACGCACGGAGGCGAGCTGAGGACCTGAGGTTAAGGTTGAGTAGTATGAAGGCATATGCAACGGCGTCGTGGCTTGACTTCAAACCATGACTCGGACCTGCGTGTTTTTGGTCCTGTAAGCGGTACGATGTTGAGCGTTGACGCAGGATCGTGACTCGTGAGGGATGACTTGTTTTGCGCTGCTCACTGGTTCAGAATTCTGAAGACATTGACCTTACGGCTCTCGTCGGAGTTTCGAGCTGACGGATTTGATGATCTAGTAGGCGACGCACAGGCAGATGCCTCAGTGCTATCGATTGCCTGCAGGGACATCATCCGTGTGTTGACCGCATGCCCAGATTGCGGCTTCATAGATACAAAACGCAGAGTCCTGACATGTGACACCCGGCACCCATCTTCTTTTTCATCTTCTCCCGCATCATCCCAGCTCGCGAAGGAAGTCTAGCTTATTGCGATTCGTACGGCGATGGGCATCCCCTACAGACAGCACGCTACGTTTATAGAGGACGGTGCTTCCGAGGACTTCTCCATCGAAACCTCGCGTGTACTTCATGGCGCCGTGCTAGAGGAGCTTATGCCTGCTACGGATCTCATTGCGCCAGACTTTCTTAGAGCCGTTCTTCAGAGCGTCCAGTGTGCGTGACCGACGGTCCGTCGTTACGTGCTCGTATATTCATCTGACATGTGTTGTGCAGGCCATTATCGCGCATGGACGGCTGGAATACACCACAAAGACGTCGCCCTGGGCAACCTCATGTACAGCGCCGGCATGAATGGCGAGCCACTCGGCATTCTAGTCGACTGGGACATCGCGCGTCGTAAGGATACGACCCAAATCAATCGAAGCGGAACCATCCCGTTCGTGGCCTTAGATTTCCTTCGCAGCCCTGACAAACATATTGAACACCTGTACCGACACGACCTCGAGGCGATGTTCTGGGTGCTGGTGCGGGCCTGCTACCCAAAGGGCACCTTCCGGAACTGGGCCTCTCATAATTGTTATGTGGAGATGTTGGCGTTCTCTGACTCTGACACGAGCAAAGTCACGATCAGCACAGGTAAATGGGGTCCGTTGAGGAGGCACGGGATCAAAGACGATTGGAAGGGGGTAGGCGTCGTGATGGGCGATCTCAACGTGTACTGGTACGATAGGAGGTTGAAGGCTCGGTCGATGGAGCGTGCTGCATATCGGGCGCGACATTGGGGAGAACACGCAGCTTCTGCCGGTGATGTCGACGATGAAGAAAGTCCCCAACAAGTCTGGCAGTCGTTCTGTGAGCAGCTACAGTCCACTTTAGCGATCCTTTACGAGCGGGAGCTGGTAGACGTCGCTGGCGTATTGAAGGAGTTCGTAGAACTCGAAACAAGCTCCTGATACGTTAGTCACCAGTAGTCCCTCGAATACATGAAGCAACGCTATGTGTTTCATGATGTGATACAAGAACAAGTGTACATTGCGTCCGATGCGCCAGTGGGCCGGCTACACGCCGGTTTTGATCTAATATACAAAGGATTGACAGAGGCTGCAGGCACGCAAACAAGAAACTCCAAGGAACGCGCGGCATACTCATGTCGACTCCTCCTTCTGCTCCTGGCGGTGCTCCGCCAATAGCCTATCGAGCGTCTCCTTCTGTCCAACCGCCAACTCTCCACTCTGGATGCCAGAGTGGTAAACGCGCAATAACGAATCGACGTCGTCCATGGACTGCGTGCGCACATCGGCGAGCTCCTTGATCTTGGCCGTCGCGTCCTTGATCTCATCGTCCGTAAGCTTGAGACCGAGCTGCTCGACACGAGACTTGACGGCGTTCCAGCCCGTTAGCCTGTGGCCGATCGAGACGTAGCGAGTGAGACCGAAGTCTTCGGGCTTGAGGATCTCGTAGGTGCTGGGGTTGTTCAGGATCGCCTTGGCGTGGATGCCGGCCTTGTGCGTGAAAGCGCAGTACCCACTATAGAGAATTTAATGTGATGTATTTGGACGGTGAGAGGAAAGAACATACGTGATGGGGTTGCTGAAGGGGACGTTGACTTCGACCGCCTCGGCGACCAAGTTCTCGACCTCGCGGAGCATGGGCAAGTTGTACTTCGACTTGACGTACTCCGGGTTTGCGGCGTACATGCAAGCGACGAGACCACCGAGCGTCGTGATACCGACACGCTCACCGATACCGAGAACAGCTATGTGATACGTCATTTCGGGTCCTACCAAGTACTCTTAGCGAACGTACAGGTGTCGATGTGTGTTGCACCAGCCTCAAGAGCGCAGTATGCGTTTGCGATAGCTGGGGCACGCCAGTTAGCGCCAGGAACACATCCATCTACAAACCCGACCCACCCATTCCGGTATCGTTGTGCAAGTGAATCTCGATATCACAGCTCACAACGCTACGCAGGGTACGGACGAGATCGTAAACTTGACGCGGGTTTGCGCATCCGACGGTGTCAGCGATACCGACACGGTCAACGCCGATCTTGTCGACGGTCTGGTAGATGGAGAGCAGGTCGACGAGGTCGGAGCGGAAGGAATCTTCGGTGGAGAAGCGGACTTCGATGCCCTTGGACTTGACGAACTGGATGACCTCGATGGCGGTCTTGGTAATGTAGGTCATGTCCTTGCCGTGTGAGAATTCACGGAGGAAGGAGGAAGTGCCGATAACGACGTCGACGCCGTCGACACCTGAATGTTTATAAATATTCGCTCAACAGAGTATATAAAAGCATTGTACGCACCGGTCTCAACAGCGATTCTTGCGTCGTCCATGTGGCAACGGATGTGGGTGAGGATCTTGGCCTTGAGGCCGAGCTTGCAGATAGCCTCGCAGTCCGAGCGCGACTGCTCCGATGCAGCGGGTGATGTGAGCTCGAGATACTCGACACCGAACGCATCGAGCGCCTTGGCGATGGCGATCTTCGTCTTGGTGTCGAAGAAAGCGTTCGCGAATTGTTCTCCCTCTAAAGGTCCACGCGCGCTTGTTTAGCGCGACCTATCCTAGGAGCCACGAAGCATCGGAGACGTACCGCGCAGGGTGGACTCGATGATCTTGAAGTTCGAGACGTTGTTCAGAAAATCTGATGCGCGCGGCGCGTACGGGTTGCGCTTCTGCTGCTGCGACGGCCCTGCGTTCACATTGTTCTCGATGCCGACCATGTCGGCCTTGCCGGTACCGGCTGGCAATTGGTCGCCGTTTTGATGAGGGCACATTTTGTACAGATATAAGGAGGAGAGTGCGGGGTAGAGGTAGACGGGAAGATGAAGGTCGAGAACAAGTTGAGGAGCATGAGTCGAACTTGAAGTGAAAAATATAATGCGTGAGCGAGTCATCGGGGCGCTATTCCATAAACGTCATCGGCCGTGCCTCGGCCGACTCCTCGCATTCGTCTCCTCCACCTCCTCCTCGACTTCGAGTTGGACGTCGACGAACTCCTCATGATCAGATGCGCCGCTCGCAGCGAGTCTCGTCGTGCACGCCCTGACACTTCTGGTCGCAAAATGGCAAAGAGCATCGCATGCACCGATACTTCCCCCAGTACCCGCACACGCTACACAACATTCGCGCCGGCTCTGGTGAAGGCGCAGCTACAGCTGTCAGATATGTCGGTACGGTGGGCGGCAGGTCGGCGATGCCCTAGTAATCGTTCTGTCAGTATCGTCCTACGAACATAGCCAGTCGGTCATACCGATTCATCGATGAGGGTGGCCAGGTTCTTGCGGTACAGCACCGCGCTACGCACGTCGTGCGATGATTTCTTCTTCTTACCGCCCAATGCCTCCACCCTCTTATCTGATATGGGCACCCGGGCGCGACCCTTTGTTCTCTGCTTACTGCTCGGTCCATCCTCCTCGTCTTCTTCGAGTTGCGCAGCCGGCACTTCCGAGTAGTTCGAGCGCTGCCATCCCCGTGAGTACCGTATAAGCTGGATTGCTTATAAGGTCGGCACTGACCTCAAGCTCATCAAGATGCCTTTGTGTGCGCTTTGCTATGGTCTCACTGTCGAGTCCGCTTTGGGCTTGGGTCTTTCGTTGTGCTGCGGCATCGTGGTTAGCTCGTGTCCTCTCGACCCTGTTTAGTCAACTTCTCCTACGTTGGCGTCGAGGTGGCATCGTATCTTATCTCCCAATGAGCCCTCAAGCGGGAGTTTAAAGTGGTTACTCCCTGCAACTGCCACGCAAGCGAGGTGGTCGTTCGACTTCAACTGGAGACAGACGCGGCGCGTCGCGCTTGTCTAACCCTAGGTTGGGGTTGCGCTTCATTAATGCAGGTTCTGAGCTGTTCTGAGCCCACCAGATCACAAGTTCGAGTGACGAGCGGACAGGCCTCAAAGCTTGAAGTCTACTCACTCACGAGATCATGGGCTCAAGGTATGGAAACACATCAACATGGCCCTGCGTTCACTGAATGGTGGGGTGGTTCTCGTTGTTTGATTCGATGAGCGGCAGAAGTACTTCGTACATCTCAGAGCCCGCCGGCGCTCACCGCATAGACAGAGACCGCAAGGTATAAAGTACGCAGCATAGGTCTTCCATGTCAGGAAGTTTCTCTTGGTCAATGAGAGCACTGGCATAGGCATGCAGAGTCAAATGATTTGATACCTAGGCGCTCGATCTGAGCCTGACTTCAGAGAAGCTGTATGGGCGCTTTAATCCTGGCCAATTACCGTCTTCGAAGTGTACGCTATGATCGCAGTTATTTCATTCACTTCTTCGGCTGGTGGCGATACTTAATTTTGTATCGTCCGATGCACATGCCTGACCCCACGCGGCCGTGTCCCTTTTAGACGAGAAGCAAGATGTATGCAAGTATAATCCGACCTTCGAGTTCTCGACGTGCATTGAACGGATCGGATCTTGCTTGTACTACAGGGCATGTCGTGCCTTTTGGTTACAAGGATCCGGACCCTGTTCTAAAAGTAATACTTCATTGAATATTGCTGGTCCACTATACTGACTTGTGTCTTTGAGCTATCTCGCTTGATAGGTGCAACGCTGGTTTAGACATTATAGCAGTCTATGGCTTGAGTCGATACCAGCTCCTTAGCAGCCTTGGAGCCGTACATGGAAACTTATAAGATCGCGCTAAAGAGGAGATTCCCGGAGTCCACAGACAGGCCGCACGCGGACTCCCAACTTGAAAAGAGGGCTGACACTACAAGGTGAGCCACGATCCCGTGCAGTTCTACGATGGATCTGTGAGCGTGTCGTCTACGCCACTCCAAAGGTGCGTCGCCTCTGCGGTGAGAGCTCAACTACAGATATCAATCAAACGGGTCCGGCAGCGTCTCCGGCAACGATCTATCCTACCACGCCCTCCGAACCTCGCGTCAACTCCGGCAACACTCTCGGAAATACCTGACCCTCCATGACGAGCCCACGAACCCACGAGAGCAAACACAACACATATATTTGTCACGAGCTCTAATAGCGTTCTTTCCCCTCACTAGTCGCCAAAAGCCATAGATTTACCTATAGCGCGGCGCGATCCAGAACCCATCGTATTCATCGCGATGTGCGAGTGCGGCAGGCGATCGCCAAGGGGGAGATGGACTGGGAGCAGGACCATGCGGAGCTCATTACGCATGCTCTTTCGAGATAAATGGGGACGGGGATCTGGCAAGAGCTTGAAAGTGCGCGCCGGGGCAGAGATAGTCTTCAGCCTCCGCCACGCGCCAGATCTCCAGGACGTAGCCGCAAGGGCGGCCTGCAAGCGTCGAATAATGGACTGCATCTCTTCCTGCCGGCGGGTAGCTCACAGCCGTCTAAAGATCTGAAATGTCAATCTCGCGCCAATCGCCCCGCATTCCTTCTTTTCGAGCCAGCGGGACCCCACAGGCGCAGGCGGTTGCGTAGGCGGGGAAATTAGGCCTCGATTGTCCCGTTGAATCCCCGAGGTTAAACTCGCGGTGGGCCAAGCGCTCTCGGAAGGGTCGAGAAGAACATGCCTTGGTTTCTGCTTTAGGAAATATGTTACGTGGGGAGAAGAGATGCGGGGAAGTGTATTGAAAAGGGTCGGTTGACCGAGGCACGATGGTGTGCGGCACAAAGACGAGGCGTAGGTGTAGTCGGTCAAGTTCCGATCTGTCTTCTGTCTGTCGTAAGTATTTCTGGGCGCCCGAGCCCGACTAATCGCCATCCTTCGACTTGCGATGTCGAGGGCTTAGTATGGGCGAGAATGGTTCTGTCCATGGTTGTTCAAGTGTTCGCACACAATGGTGTTTGGGCCGGAGCTTGATCGACGTGCTGTACTGGATAGCCGTTCTACAAGCCGTCAGCTTCCCTTTCGAGGGCAGAAGTCGACCTCTATTGTCGGTATCCAGCCAAACGCCGCTGTGCCCGGTCAAAGCCCATGAAGTAACTATGCCTCGGTGCCCAGTCAATAGACAGAGACCGCTGAGCGGCGGCAATCGTGCCGCATGATGGTCTGACTTTCACACACGTCAATCCAGTGTCAATTGCTTGGAGGCGCCCGGTTTGATGCTCCTGCTACAACCGCTAGGAAGCTATACTAAAATAGAGACGCTGGAGCGCATACACAAGGTTGAGGAGGCCGATATGAATGAGAATTAGACGCGTCCGGTACCGAGAGCGTCGAAGAAGCCCGGTGCCACAAAGTTCTAGTATGAGATCAAGAAGCTCGAGTATGAGGAAACCTTCTCATTGAATCGAGCGTCAGATCGCCCGGGGCGACTGTTCTACCCTGGGAGAACGGCCGATACATCACGCGAGTAAAGTATGCAGATGAGCTGGTCTTCTCGGCATGAGATGCCCTTGCGCCTGCTGACAGCCTAATAGTATTCAATGAAAAGCATCCACGTTCCCAGATACCGGTCCTTTTATGTTGATTACCGTAAGACGTTGAGAGAGATAGCTTGTTGGAAAATATCAAGGGGACGTTCCTCCATATGTTGCGGTGGTAGAGAAGGACGAATGACGAGACGAACCGGCCCAATACGGCCACACGGCGATAACGGAGAAAGTAGAAGCATATTGCGCTGTACCGATCGGTATAATCAATATCAGCAACTTAGTAAAGGATGGTCTTCTCTCCGACCTGAAGGGAGCTGGTTTCGGGAAGACTTCGGCAGCAAGATCCGAGCAGTTGCACAGAAGTGTATGTCCGTTAGTGTTGAAAACCTTGACATCGTCTGAACAGATCGCCCTGTCATGTTTAGATAGAGCGCGCATCCATTAGTATTCAGAACTTACAGTGGTTTGGAAAGGATACTCGAAGTTGGCCCTTGCTAAAAGGCAGACCATGCGGACTTTCCACAGATGTCGGCATCAACGGCGGAAATTGAGATAAAAAATTAGCCAGAGAAGTTGAACGGTCAGCTGTCTTGAGCCGGAGGGAGGGATGACCACATAAAGATATGCTTGAGCGTCTCTTTCTGATCAAGAGGCACGTAGAGCGCTCGAAGATCGACGACGAGAGATGCGCGCCCGGAGTAGCGAATCGGGACCGGAGAAGAGCGGCGTGCTCGCAGAGTATGTTCAGCCACAGCAGACTCAACTCCGCTGAGCAACCGACGATGAACCGGCGCTAGTACACTTTTGAAAGAAGGTAAAGCTTCGCCGATTGAAGCTCATCACAGGCAAGCGAGAGCTTGTCGCCGTCAGCTGCTCTTCGACCATGCAGGCTAACTCGGTGTCAGTCGTAGCTGAGGACTAGAAGCACGACGAGCTAAATTTCTCGGACGCAGTGGTATGTACAGTACGGGCCATGCGACTAGAGCATGCGCATTTGTTGAACCCGACCGAGTGCGAGCAACGGAAGGATGAGAAGCACATGGCCAGCGATCCGGGGGTATTGACCCGCTCTCATTCGGGCTCGAGCAGACCTAGCCAGAGTATATGTTTTCTAGGTTCGGAAAAGGTGTACAGGCTACGAATATCTTGTGTCAAGTTCAACGGCGTGGGGATGATGGTGGTCGGAGAAATGAAAATGCCTCGGCGCGCATTGGCGGAGGCTGATCGCGTTGTGTGTCCATGTTTGCCATATTTTCGTCGCGTGAGCTGGCCATCGGGCGTGACGCGCTCAGACGCGCTCTGCATCGACGCCGACCTGTCTGAGCACGCTGACAAGCGGCATGCTGTGCGTTTTGCCATTTGTTTCAAGCAACCACTATCCTAATGATTTATATTTCCTTATAGCTGAGGACTTATGTTCAGAAGTCGCGCAGCAACCTACTTTCGCGTCGCACCCGCCCGTTCCAACGCCACTCCCTTGCTTCAGCCAGCCTATCTCGTTCACTATGCACGCTACGCCACCAAGAAGTCGCCGAAGCGCGCAAAATCTCCCCCTAGACCCCTCCAGCTCGACCTCATGGACATCCCCGAACTCAGCGAGAGCAGCCAAACCACGCTCGAGCCGCCACAGAAGAAGGCGAAACCCAAACAACCCTTCCAATTTCCCGAATTGTACGCAAAGTTTCGAGAGGGAGATACCGACCTTCCTATACCCGAGTTTAAACTCGACCACGTCCGTGCCTTCTGCAGACGCGCCCGGGAGAGAAAACATCACGCTGTGTTCGAGAATCTGGCCTCAGCTATCATGCGCGCCACCCAGAGCGGATATGACCTTTCAGACTGGTCCACGGCATTTCTACCACGCGATCATATTATCCACTGTCGCCCACAGACCATCCTCGAGCTCTTTGCTTTACTACCAGACAGGGACCGCGCATTGCAAGCAGCGACGTTGTTTGTCCACCCTGGAATCGTCAATGACCCCGCCATGCTCTCGAAGGCCGCGCCCCTTTTTGGCGGACCCTTGGTTGCGGATGAGCGAGTCTGGGCTCAACTCGATATGCTTGCTCAGCTCACGGCACATGGGCTTCGAGCCGAAGCACTTTCACTTCTCGAACGTCTTGTTGCTACCGGAAGGGTACCTCCAGAAGCTCTGCGCGGCGAAGAGCTTGGGGTCAAAGACTTCTACGCCAT
This sequence comes from Peniophora sp. CONT, assembly GCA_001632445.1. Taxonomy (NCBI): domain Eukaryota; kingdom Fungi; phylum Basidiomycota; class Agaricomycetes; order Russulales; family Peniophoraceae; genus Peniophora; species Peniophora sp. CONT. The sequence goes on along the minus strand of KV424652.1, from coordinate 45,950 downwards.
TGTACATGTTGCCGTGGCGCGGGCATGCCTACACTGGAATCTCACGAAGCAGGCCGCCCGCCACACCGCTCGCGTTGTTGTCTACCTCACACGAAACAAAGAGCCCCTCGGCGGTGTCGGTGCTTTCGCTGTCGATATGCTGCGCGCCGTGACCACTCATGCGGGAGAGGAGGAGACTACCGCGGCTGCTGGGATTCTACGTGCGCTCGTAGGGCACAAGAACTCTCCGCGTATCCCTGATGGGACATTGCATGCACTCTACGAAGCTCTTTACGCCAATAAGATGCCCGACTACGGCGCTCGCGTTTACGCTTGGACCCAAGCGCCTGCACTCCGTCAACACGCTTACCCTCCACCTCGTGGCGATCCTCTTCCGTGGCTAATGGAGCATCTCTGTAACACCGTCAAGAACTCGTACAGCGCTCGGTTACTCGCATCGCACGTTGCTGACTTGGACGCACCACTGGCCCCGAACGTCCGTGCGAACTTTATCGCACTGGTGGCCGAGCAAGGCTTTGCGAATGCCGCGCGGCTGCTCTGGGAGCGTTACTCCAGTGGGCGCTTTGCCGCCGCTGTGACAGCCAACGCGCGCCTTCTTATACGCATGTGTGGTCTCTTTGCTAGCTTAGCCCGTCAAGAGCAAGGACGCATTGATCGCCTCGAAGCCTCACAGCATCAACCGGACGCCGATACATCTCAGTTCATGTCTTCTCCCGCAGATGAATCTTCAGAGATGCAAGCTCGGAGGGAGCGCGATGATTTCTGTCCAGACGCATTCGAGGATGCACAAGCGTCGGGCCGATCTCGCGGCGCCATCGGTTCCCTTGTGGCGTTAGATGCATCGCGCCCGCCTCCCGAGAAGAAGGCAGGAACGGACAGTCCGACACAGTACTACTCCCTTGAAGAGCGCAGGGCGAGGCACGACGACTTCCTGTCGTTTGCGCGGCGCGTTCGCGGACAATACATTCTGGCAAAGCAGCCCATCGACAAGGCGAGACCGTGGGATCTCAACGCGCTCGCGCGCGCACACTTCATACTCGGCGATGACGATGAGGGGTTCAAGGCGCTTGATATGGCTCGTTCTCGCGGGCGGCAGCCTGATGCGTACGACGTCTCCGTGGCTCTGGGCGCAATTGCGCGCGAGGATCCGGCCGCAGGTGTCCGGATGCTGAAGACGATCGCGTCTCATGGACGGCTCGAGCCCGTCGCACTCGGCTCTGTCGTACATCATGCTTTACAGGCGGGTCTCGTTGAGGACGCGAAAGAGGCGATGGACCTGGCCCGCGAGCACAAGATCGGACTGGATCTTAAGTCGATGGACAGTGTTCTGCGCGCGACGCTTCAGTTCAGCCAGCACGACCGTGCCGCACTGCGTGACAACCTTAGACGCGTACTTGCGGTCGTTCGCGCCAACCAGACTGCACCTGTGCTGGCTGTCATCAGCGTGGGTGACACTTGTGTGCGCGCGGCGCTCGACGCGAACGATAGTGCGCTAGCGTACGATTTCTGGCACGAGATCCTGCGTAACAGCGAAGATCGTTGGGATCGCAGACGGATGGCCCAGCGCAAAAGCATCACAGGTCTTGTTTTGAAGCAACGCAAGTTGCTCGGCGTCGAGAACGCGCGCGCCATGGTTGCTACGTTGAAGGACGTCTCTGGGAAACCTGGGCCATTCGACATGTCCGGTGTTGGAGAGCAGTTTGGCGTGCGTCCTTTGGAGATGGGTGTAGCTGATGGTCCTGTGCCCGGTGCCAAGCCATTCGAGCAGGAGGGAAGGGAGTGGGATGTTGGTGCAGATAGTCAGGAGGAGTGGGATGGCGTATTGAGCGGCTTGGGCGATGAGGTCGGGCGTGCGTCCGCGGGGAGAGGCTGAGATTTACCATGGCGTAGTCAGTAGGTGTACAGCTATTGCTAATTTGTGCTGGACAAGGATGTTTGTTCTCTCGATGAGTCTTGGTCATGCTTGGAAGTCATTCGACCGTACGATTTCTTCAGATTCTCGCGCAGTCGGTTACATGAAACCTCGCGGTATGTCGCGTGGTTGGTGAATCCCGTCAAAGCGACGGCGAACAGCGATCTGGATGGGGTTTGTAGGCGACAGTACATCGTGCCATTGACTCCGAGCCGACGCTCCGTCAATATATCGGAGATTTAAGTATGGCTTGCTTGTGTGGTCGCCATGTTGACACTTACGCCCGCCGACTACGTCCGTACCGCCGCGGGAAAGTTGACTGGCAGTGGTCACCAGTAACCACGTACCCCGTACGCATCTTGATGCCAACGAGCACAGTTAGAGATTTTGAAGGTTTGCCGATTGCCAGGGCCAACAGGTACGCGGTCGTCGGTCGAGTTACTGTATTGAAGCGTTGCGATGTCTGTTCACTTGCTCTATTGCTGAGGCGGCAGAGGCCGACATGTCGCAGGACGTTGTCGGACCTGCCGCGGTTGCCGATTAGACATGCTTCAAGTATGCTACCCAATACGTTCTCATCGTTGTCAGCCCGGCCGAGCAGGCTCATTGGTCCTACGTGATGCAAAGCGATGTATCAAAGATAACCAAAAGCTTTTGAGTATGGATCTCTTCACGGTTGCACGGTAAAGTGGCAGTCAGATGAGTGCCTTTCGTATGGTTATACCTCTCATATGACAGCAGCCGGCGGGCCCATCCGCGCCGCCATAAACGTGCTCCGTTGTCTTCGCTACACGCAGGCGAATGTGGCGCCCATGATATTTCACTGATGTTTGGCGCTGTGTTTCGTGTATTGCAAAAGATGACGAGCTGTGATCGTATCTGTGCTGTCATTAGTCGTATAGAGCGTAGACACATGTGCTGTAGAACTCGGAGTCGGCAAGTGTAATGGTCAGGAGGATCGGTCTCGCGGGGAGCACACTGCGGCAGTACGATACAAATGGACAATGGTACAACATTGAAACGCCCGTCTGACATGCTCGGGATTCATCACGGTGTCAAAAGGGAGACCTTGAGGGGCAGGAGAAGACTGAAGACGACAGTCCACCTGGCGTACGAGCACAGGCTAACGGCAGAAAGAGAAAGAATCTCACAGTGCAACGCTTGGCTGTTGAGAAGAGCGGCTTCTCAGGCTGTGGGACCAGGATCACCGGCCCCATCGATTTGACAGCAGGCTCAGACTGGACTGCTTTCGGCAGCAGAGGTCAGGATTCGCAGATGGTATGCGAGCAGCAGGTCCTCCCACGAGGGAAAGCGTCCGATGTGCAGGACGACGAGATGGAAGGGCCGTCACGCGCCTTGGTCTCGGAGGAGAGCGGCGGAGGGCTTCGCGTAGATTTACACGTGGCCGGTCGTACCTAGAACGATCTGTTCTGTTGGTTCAATTGAACGCTAAATATCCAGCACCGGCTCGCTGGCGCGACGCGAAGCTACAAAGCGGCCGGGGGTGTAGCATACGGACGTGTTTTGCCCTCCCCCAACCTCGTCCCCGCCTCGTCCAAACGCCACAATGCCCGCTGCCCGTGCAAAGAAGGAGAACGATTCCGGTTCGGACGAGGCGCCTACCGCTACCCAGGGACAGTCTCAAGTAAAACGAAAGTATGTGACCCCGATGATTGTCCGCGTGCCCCGCCCTGGCCTCTCTCTCCCACCTTGTCGTTCGTCGACCTATATCGCCTTACCCCGCAACTCGCGTCTTTAAACCCCACAGTTCCGCGCGATCCCCGCATCTTCCTCCCGTAACCGTACCTCAGAGCCCATCCATGTTCGAACATTTTCTTTCCTGCCCCGTTTTGCCGTTGTTTGACGTGATGCTGACTTGACCATTCTTGACGTGCAGGAGACAGTCACAAAGCAAGTCGATTTCCTCCTCTCGTCGCTGTCCATCGGGATCTGCGCTTCTATGCCATCTCTGGACATCATATCTCCCTCTCTGCCATTCCGTCCGTGTTTGTAGAACGGTACGCTAACCTACTCCTGCCCCACAGGCTGCGACGCCTGCCGAGCGCGCAAGGTTCGCTGCGCACGCGAGAACCCCGACGACCCCCACAGCTCCTGCAAACATTGCATCGCACTCGGGATCCCATGCACATACGAATACCAGCCCAAGAAACGCGGTCCGCCTAATCTGTGCGTCCGTGTACTCTCACTTGCCTTGTCAGGCGTGGCACAGGCGCGGTTACGGCCCGCATCCGCGCACCATGGCATCGTCCTATTGTGCACTAGCATGGATGGCTGATTCGCGACGCGATAGGTACCTTCGACGCCTGCAAGAGGCTGCAGCCGCTGCAGCAGCAGCTCAGCAGGACGCAGGAGGTCTTGACCCGGCCGCTTCGCCCATTTCGGCAACTACGACCCGCAGTCCGACTCTGACCACGACGGCGCAAAAATCGCCCTCTGTGTCCACGAATGTGCCTAGCTTTCTTGAACAGTCGATCACGAACGGCGGCTCCCTCGCCTCTGGCCTCTCTAGCTCTCTGAATTCTGCACATTTTGTCCTGCCACCAGATACCTTCCAGGTGCCCTCACATCACAGCCCTGGCTATGGTGGATCCGACGGACGCCAGAAGGAGTCGGATCCTTTCTTCGTACCGCCTTCCGACTCATTCAGCACATACCCACTGTACAATTGGGCGTACCGACAGCAGACTGTGAATCAGCCTTCTCCAATGCCGGCTCTCTCCGCGTTCTACCGCTCCCATCGTCTTGAGGATATTGCTCCACGGGACACGATCATGCTGATCATTGCTCTGTTCTTTGACTTTGTGTACCCTCTCACGCCGTGCGTGCACAAGCCAAGCTTCATGGCAGATATCCACGCTCGACGCGAGGAGCGTGACCCGTTATTCTTTGCGCTCGCGATGAGCTTGGTCGCCAGTACTCTTGTCCAGCTGCCGCGGGCATATTTGCCGATGGAGCGGCACGCCGTGCGCAAGCTCGCCCAGACTTGTCACGAAGCCAGCAGGCACATCTCCGTCGTATCTTATGACCCGCCTACCTCCATGCACGTCGTGATCAGATACTTGTGAGTGCCCAACGCCCACTAAGGACCACACCCCTATTCTGATTGGCTGATTTTTACCCTCAGTGACTGCGTTTACCACTTCTGTGAGGGTCACGATGCGACCCAACACGCCGCCTTTGGAGAGGCTGCCCACATCGCTGTAACGCTACGCATGCATGAGGAGTCCTCGTACGAAGGACTTGACCTCATCGAATGCGAGGTCCGGCGGCGGACTTTCTGGCTCCTCTTTGGTGGTGAGCATTTTAATTCGCTAGCCTTCGCACCGGAGCACGGCACTTACGGCGCGGATAGCCGACAAGTCAATGAGCATCCTGCTCGGGCGCCCGATCTGTCTGCGTGACGAGGACTGCACCGTTCACTTTCCCAAGGAAGTCGACGATGAGTAGTAAGTCTACCGTTTTACCGTGCAACCGAACTTTGCCCTGACTTTCGCCGCGCGCTTCTCTCCCTCTTCCTCAACGCTTCTCGTGGTATACCCCACCCGCGCCCACTCACACCCTGCCCATTCTATTTTCCCGCCGGCTTTCCCCATCTGTCCCATTGGATCCTCGTGACGTCGCTAGCATCACACCAAGCGCGTACCTCCCACAGCCGCACGGAAAGACGTCGCTTGTCTCCGGCCTCAACTTCATCACACGCATCTTCGCCTTGCTTGGCGAGATTCTTGTGCGCATCCGTGTCGACAAGCGCTCACCACCACAAGGCCAATACGCGACCGCGCGGCTCGAGGAAGTACAACAGCTGCATGCGCGGATTCTCAGCGTGCTTCAACATGCACCCGAGCAGCTGCGACTCAAGCAGTCGGCACCAACTCCCACTGCGATGCCTGGGGATCCCTTGGGTTTGGGCACAGGATACCGTCAGGCTACCTTTGCGGAGGTCAAGGACTTCTTTGACAACCCGCACGCCAGCCGCGCGAATGCACTCAACCCGTTCCTCGTGTTGCAGGCCAACCTTTATGTGACGCAGCAGCTCGTCCGCTTCGTCATCGAGCAGTACCGCGACGAGCTCATCATCTCTCTCCGCGGCGCTATCGACGAGCAACGCGTCGCGGACGATCGTGAGGCTGTGGCGAGCGACCTGCTCAACATTCTGCACAACATTCCTATCCAGAGTATCGCGACCAACGGTCCTTCACTTGTGCACAAAGTTCGCTTCGTCGCCAGCACCTTGCTCGATGCTGTACGCAAGGCTGAGACGGCACCCGCGAGCGCTGCGCGTGCGCACGCTTTCCTCTGTGAGTTTCTTTACACTACCACGCTTTACGGCTCATGCTGACGGGCGGAACATCAGGGGACTTCCTGTCCATCTTGTCGGAGATCGAACGTAACTACCTGCTCGATGATGAGCGGGACGGCACGTCGAGCGCAGATGGTCAGATGATGCTCTCGAGCTGAAGCTGAGAGCCCGACGTCCATATCTTGTCTCTTCTATCTATGGCTTTACGATAACGAACCCTTGCCCATTGACTGGCGCCCTACACCATCCTTATTGCGTTTTCCTTTCCTATACCCCCTCCATGCTACCCGTAATCGCGCTGCTCACTGCTCTCTGTCTGCTGCCCGCATCTTGAACTGGGTTTACTATACCTGGCCGTACTCTTTCCTTTCGTCGTTGTCGTGATCTTGTTGGTGTTGTACTATGGGCATCGGCGCATGCAAAACGGGGTCTGCGTCCTCTCTTCCACCGGCGTATCTATTCGCTCGTAGGGATACTTTCCGAAGCTACATTGTATCATAGTTATCTGGCGGCTGCAATTGCATGTGTATATTATAGTCTTGACTTTCGATCGCCGCTCGAGAATGAACGTGAGATGTGAGCGTAGTCAACGGACAGAGGCAAATACGCAGATGTCCGCGCCGACATCCGAGCCTCTCCGGAAAGTCCAACACGCCACAACGCGTGTTGACCTCAGCCCACCACCAGTGCTTCTGCCGACACGTCCGAGGACTTCTGCTCGCCTCCAGTGGACATTATACCTTCTATCGACCCAGTGTTACGCCTCGGAAAACGCGACCATGTCGATGCATGACCCCGGAAGCAAGAGCGCGCCCGTGTTAATCACGGAAGGTGTGTGAGCCTTTCGGCTGACCTTTCTGCTCGGGCGTTGACTTCTGAGCCTATGGTGTACAGATGAGGGTGCACTGTACGACCGTCAGATCCGCCTGTGGGGACTGGAAGCGCAGCAGCGGTGCGTACAACTTCTTTGTCCTTGTCAATTAAACGCGCTCTCACACTCTATGGTAGCATGCGTAACGCGACTATCGCGGTATTCACACTTCGCGGAACGGCCACCGAGACTATCAAGAACATTGTACTAGCTGGAATTGGGAAACTGCTGGTCGTTGACGACGCGGATGTTGCCGAGGAGGACCTCGGCGCTGGATTCTTCTTCCGAGACGAGGACGTTGGCAAAAAGGTAAGATAGGCGTTGTGTTCTCTGCGGAAGCAACATTGACGTACTCCACAATACAGCGGGTAGATGTGGCTCGTGGTCGCATTGAGAGTTTGAATCCCCTGGTAACGGTCCAGACTGAGCAGCGCTCGCTTCTTTCGACCTCGGATGCCGACCTTGTCACGTTGCTCTCCGGTGTTGATCTTGTATGCCTTACCGACGCGGATCGAGATACCTGTGTGAGTACAACATCTAATCTTATCCCTCCATTGCATGTGGAATGGGCTCATTGACGTACTGTGTACAGATTCGCGTGAACAAGGTGTGCCGAGAACGGGCTACGCCCCTCTATTGCGGCGGCACGTTCGGCATGCTCGGATACATCTTCTGCGACCTGCTCAGCCATGAGTATATCGCACCGTGAGTGAGCCATCATCTTTTGTCTGGCTCGGCATCGCAGAAAACATGTGCTGCACTACCCGGTAGCCGCGGAAAAGAACATTTGTCCCCAAGCGGCCCGGAACGTGCCACTGAACGGACCGCTTTGCTCGGCGGCCTGACTTGCATTGGTCCTTTTACTCCATCTCTATGGCCACCGGCGTATGCTGTCCCTGAACAACTGACCGATTTGATGCTATAGGGATCGATCTGCAGTCAACAAAGATGGGCCCAAAACAGTAAAAGCCACGGCAACTTACGCGCCTCTGGATGTGGCGCTGAAGCATAGTTGGTCTGCCCTTTCTCGTAGACAGACAAGGGAGATCAACCCTGCGGCGGTCTTCACTGTGCAAGGCACGTACAACTTCCGACATGTATTTCGGTTCTTCTGAGGTTCTAATGTATCTTACAGCGATCTGGGAGTATCAGAGTCTGCACCAAGGTGTATTACCAACCAAACCGGGACACGCTGATGAACTGGAGAAAGTTGCCAACGATCTTGTTGATCGTGCAAGCGTGAATAAACAAGTGCTTACAAGCGTTCCGCGAGAACAAATCGAGTGCGTGTACAACTTTTATATCTTGACGTTCGCTGACATGAATCTACAGCGCCGCCGCAACAACCGCGGCTCACGAATTCTCGCCAGTATGCGCCGTCGTCGGTGGCATGCTCGCTCAAGATATCCTCAAGGCTCTCGGCGCCCGCGAGACTCCATTGGCGAACTTCTTCGTATTCGACGGCGCAACTGGAGCAGGAACCGTCGCCCGGCTGGCAATGCCATAGGCCCAGGGCCTCCAAAAATTAATCTTCGCGTACACCTTCCCCCGAAGACTTCTTGCAGCGGTACCGAGGAGTACGTCGACACATGATACATGGCACGGGATCTTGTGCGCGATGGTCCTTGTTACCAGTTCGGCGACCCCGGGCTAAAGTGCTCTCCTATTCGTCCTATACCGCGTGCATCGCTTCATACCGCTGGCTTTCGCGGGTGTGCTGACCATCTTGAAAGATAACATTGCTTCTGCTCATGCGAATACTTACTCCACTGAGAGTCGGGAATGTATCTAGGCCGACTTCTTCTGTCAATTCATTTCTGTTCGGGAGCCATCGCTCTTCAATGTTCCTTGGCTATGTTGTGCCGCCTCTTTGTATGCCGGCGCGTCGTTGAACACGATGGCCGGGCCCGCGTATGTGGATCAAATGAGAAGTTTGACGCGTGTGCACCGGGTGACTGGCGCAAGAAGCGCTCTGTGACCCGCCTGACGCACTCATATGCAACAAACACGAGTCGCAGTAGATGGGTTACTCTGCCCATTTCGAGATCCGATATCTTTATCGAAGACGGTTCGCCGTTTTCTAAGATGTAGGTCTGCAGGCGGTACAGCACATCGTTGTGGAGTGGGTTACTACTCACTAGTGTTGTAGGACTCAGCTTGTGAAGCCCGGGTACACGCTGCCATACAAAGCCCAAGCTTCTATCTATCGAGTTCTATCTTCGCGCGGCGAAAAGCTCTGTGGCTGTTCCAAGACGGCGTCGATTCTCCAATCTCGACTACGGTGTCGGACCCAGGTATCATCGAAGCCAGGCTCTTTCTACATGCGAGTCAGCCTCTTCTCGGGACAAGGACGTACCGGCGGCACTGGCACAGGTGTCGGGCAAACGTCAACAGCCTTCTTCTCCATGCGGCCACTGTCCGCATCCACCTGTCCACAAAGGAATAACCTACAACACCATGGGCTCTCGGGTGAGACTGGACGACATCCGGTGTAGTTGCAAGTCGTCATAGTCTGCCGGCTGTTCATCGGCTGTCATTCCTCCATCGCACACTGCAGTATTCCTCTCACAAACGTGGGGAGCGGACCAACATCCGCATATACCAATCGAGGTGATTGAATCCCCGTCCATCTTGTTTAATCTCTCTAACTCTCGTATTATCCGCAAGCTACGCGCCCGCGCTACAGCCGGTTCGGATGCGGCCTTAAAATCACAATTCATTCTACGGAGAGACTTGCTGTGCTTCGTTGCGTCCCACTCGGCTTCGGCTACACCAAAATCCGGAATCGACTTGTACTTGGCGACATGTGAAGTGCTTCTAATACCGAGATATGTCCTTCTCCCAGTCTACTTCATGCTACAGAGATGTTCTGACAACCTAATCTATGGCCTACGCCAACATGCAAATCTTAATCGCAAGATTGTTCACAGTTCAGTCGCCATGCTTGTGCAGACGATACTTCAGATTCCAATCATGCGGCCGTCGCGATCTTTTCAGCGGACGGGTAATCAGTGTAGCCCTCCGGACCCTGCGAGAAGAGCTTCGTGTAGTCCGGCTGGATCAGCGGAGTGTCCTTCTCGAGCTTGTTGACCAAGTCTGGGTTGCCAATGAACGCGCGAGCAAACCCGACGAGCACGCCCTCTTTCTCAGCCGCTTCGAGCGCCTTGGCACGCTCATAGCCTTGCGTATGGATGACGGGCTTGGGCAGGCGGATCTCGTCGACGAAGTCGTTTGAGCGCACGACTCCCTCCGCGACGCTGCCTTCACCATATGCGTCGGGCTCTACAACGTGGATGTAGGCGAGATCAGGGTGCTTCGAGTGGATGCGCTCGACGAGAGTTTTGAAAGTCGGGACCGGGTCTTTCATACCCATCTCTGCATCATCAGGTTAGTTGATATCGTTCTTGCGCGGGAAAGCAAGGCGCTTACCCTGCCAGACATTCCACGGGCTGAGGCGGATTGCCGCGCGCTCCTGGCCGACAGCATTGACGACAGATTCGACAACTTCGTCCACGAAGCGGATGCGGTTTTCGACGCTGCCACCGTACTCGTCTGTGCGGTCATTTGTCTTGTCTTGGAGGAAGACATCGACGAGGTAACCCATGGCGCCATGAATCTCGACTGTATGCTGGTCAGATTAGGTCGAGCCCCGCGATCGGTAGAGAACGTACCAACATCACAGCCAGCACGGTGGACAGCATTATGCGCCGCGGTGCCAAAGAGCTCCACGTACTCCTTGACTTCTTCGGTGGTGAGTGCGCGAGGTACCTTAGCGCGATCAGAGAGCCCGATGGCAGACGCAGAGACGTAGTCGAAGCCTTTGCCTTCGATGATCTCGGGATAGGCGCCGCGACCAAGTGCACCGAGCTGTATGGCGATGAAAGAGCCCTTCGCATGGACTGCGTCGACGATCTAGGCTCTACATTAGCATCAATGAACTGGGAGACTTTCGGTGAAGAGGCCAGACCTTCTTCCAGTGCTCGACCTGCTCGTCAGACCAAATACCAGGGAGAAACTTCTGACCCGTAGCCTTCTCGGCGATAATCACACCTTCACTGATCAAGAGCGTTCCCGGCGTGCTCGCACGTTGCGTGTAGTACTCGACGCCGAGGTCGGTAGGGACGTGGTCCGCGGTGACACGGTTCCTCGTCATCGGAGCCATAACGACGCGGTGAGCGAGCTCGACGTTGCCGAGGCGGATGGGTTGAAAGAGCTTGCTCTGGGCTGACATAATGAGCTGGAGGAGTTACTGGGTTAAAGTGATGTCTTTTCTGACCATGGAAGAGGCCATATTAAAATGCCTTGCGACGTTCGGGCATCAACACATCTCCCGGAGGCACGCTTCTGCGTAGCGATCAGGCTCTTGCTAGTCCGACTCAGCAAAGTATCAGCTTGCTGACACAACGGGCAGCAAGGGCGGAAACACGGCACAAAAGCCGTTTAAAAGCAGTGCAAATGTTTAGCGTTAAGCTTCGGACGGCCTGTGTAATAAGTAAGACTTACGAGGAATCTTATCAAGATCAAGTCAGAGTCGTTATTGCATATAAGAGTAGCTTGATGTCTGGATGAAACGCTCGTTTTCGCGCGAGTCGTTCTGCACTACGTCGTAGAAGAGATCTGCTAGGCTAGAAGGGAAGGGCAGTGTTGGCAAGGTGTTGGGCGACAGCTCTTCGCGTGTGGATCGAGGAGCATATTTACAACTGCACTAAGCTTTACGCAGACAATTGAGCGAGTCGCAATCAGAAATGTACCCACTCCGAGTCAAGACCAACTCGTACTAGTTCAAAGCCAACGACGGCTTGCTGCGTGTGCGCGCGCTTGCTCGCAACTTAACCCTAACCCCGGGCACACGGGCCAATTGCCGCGGCGCTCTGCTGGCTGCCATCTTTCTCTTTCTCCGTCATCATGTACTAATGGAACCCGCTTTTTCTGGTAATCAAATACTGTCTGTCGTATGCGCAAGACTCATAGCTCGATGGGAACAATAATAGTACTTTCAACTCTGCTAGTCTGATACGCTTATGCGCCAACAGCGATGGCCTCCGCAGACGGGTAGTCAACGTACCCATCTGCACCCTGAGTAAACAGCTTCGTGTAATCCGGCTGGATGAGCGGCGTATCCTTCTGAAGCTTCACGACAAGGTCCGGGTTACTGATGAACGAACGAGCGAAGCCAATGAGCACGCCCTCTTTCTCGGTGGCCTTGAGCGCCTTGGCGCGATCGTAGTCCTGCGCGTGGATGACGGGCTTAGGCAAGCGGATAGAATCGACGAAGTCGTTCGAGCGCACAACGCCCTCCGCAACGCTTCCCTCGCCGTACGCGTCAGGCTCTACGACGTGAATGTAGGCGAGATCGGGATGCTTCGAGTGAATACGCTCGACGAGGGCCTTGAAGGTCGGGACCGGGTCCTTCATGCCCATCTCTGCAGGTGTCCCGCAGAGTTAGCCACTATCGCACTGATATATGACAAACCAAAGAACTGACCCTGCCAGACATTCCAGGGGCTAAGGCGGATAGCGGCGCGCTCCTGGCCGACAGCTTTCACAACAGAGTCGAGGACCTCGTCCGCAAAGCGAATGCGGTTCTCGACGCTGCCGCCATACCTGTCCGTGCGGTCATTCGTCTTGTCCTGGAGGAAGACATCGACGAGGTAACCGTTGGCGCCATGAATCTCGACTGTATGTCGGTCAGCTTGCGTCGAGCTTCTCGAGTGGAAGAGAACGTACCGCCGTCAAACCCAGCACGGTGGACAGCGTTGTGCGCCGCGGTACCAAAGAGCTTGACGTACTCCTTGACTTCTTCGGTGGTGAGTGCGCGCGGGGCCTTGCTGCGATCAGATAACCCGATAGCTGATGATGACACGTAGTCGAAGCCTTTGCCCTCGATAACTTCAGGGTAAGCGGCGCGCCCTAGTGCCCAAAGCTGTATGTAGATGAAAGCGCCCTTCGCATGGACGGCATCGACGATCTAGAACTTGCCATCAGCAGAGTAGGAGGGATCTATCGCAGGATGCTTACCTTCTTCCACTCCTCGACCTGCTTGTCGCTCCAGATACCGGGAATGAACTTCTGGCCCGTGGCGTTCTCGGCGACGATGACACCTTCACTGATCAAGAGTGTCCCCGGTGTACTCGCACGTTGTGTGTAGTACTCGATACCAAGCTCCGTCGGGATATGGTCCGCAGTGACACGGTTCCTCGTCATCGGGGCCATAACGACGCGGTGAGCGAGCTCGACGTTGCCGAGGCGGATGGGTTGGAAGAGCTTGCTCTGGTTTGACATGATGTTGAAGCCGGAGGACAATCTGGGTAGAGAGATGCGTTTCCTGACCATCGAAGAGGCCGTATATAAATGCTCGGCGACGTTCAGACGACTTTCCGGTCATACGTGTCCGTATGCGGAGCCGACATTCATCAAAACACTTCTCCTTCTGTGTAGCGATCCGAGCCAACAAGGCTTTTGCTGGTCCGACTCAGCAACGCATCAGCATGCTGATGATACTCATTGAGAATCTTACCAAGATCAAACTAGAGCTGTGACTGCGTACCAATCTTCATTCGCGTCATTTGCCGTGGATAAATATTCCAGCACTTATGCAGATGATCTGTATCTTGCATTTCGCCGCCTTTTGCAAAGGCACGCTTGGTTGCTTTGTAGTGCAGGCCGATTGGACTGCTGGGCTTGTTCTGGTATTGGTCAAAAGCGGCACCAGACCGGTATTGGGTGATTGTCAGCAAATGGACTCCAGTAGACCTCAGCTCGCAGTTTATGGTCAGCTGCGATGACCGCTTCATACCGGCCAACTTCATATCGCTTCTTGTCTCAATCAGCAGCCTTCAGCAGCTTACTATAGTCACTGCATGAACCATGCGCATTCACAACTTCTCAGAGTGGATCGCCGTTGATCGCTGAACGAATAGTCCCAAAGGGGAATAGTGATCTCTTGGCGGAGTCGGCGCATATGCGGCTGAGATCGGCCTGCTGCTCGCAAACAGTAGGTTATGCTCACACAAGAGTAGGTGACACCAATTGGCATACATATTTACGGTGAAAGGACCGGTTGAGGTGTCAAGTACGCTCACGCCACGCAGTCCCGAAGCTCAGTGGTCGTGGGGACAAGCAGCTGTCGTCGTTTATGATCGGCGTATGGGTACATGCTGGGAGGTAAGGAGGAACACAAGTAGCTCGGACGGACAGACCGAGGATCGATACTTCACCGCGTAGCAAAGGAAATCCCTCAACACTTTCTCGGTGTCTCTAAGTCCAGGTTGCATCAAAGCCGGACGCGCATCCCGCAGAACCTTGCAGAATGCCTGCCAAATCTGCTGTGACGTTGGCTCCTGGATGATTGGGATCGGTTGACCCAGAGACCTTGTTCCTCTTGATCAAGTGTCTCGTCTCCTCGCGCTCGTCGTGGATTCTCTTGAACCAAACCGTGAGGTCGGATACAACAATCTCGAGACCATCGCAACCCATCCTGTATGGGACCTCAGGTTCCTCGCCGAGGAAGTCATGTTTCTTCTCGCAGCATTGGGCGCCAGTACCAAACTCCCAGCTCATGAACATGCCCTTAGGGTAGGAGGCCCAAACAAGCACCCAAAATAGTGCCTCGAGGTTGTGGCGATACAGGTGCTCTGCATTGCTCGGTGCAACACTTTGAGAGAGGAGATCAATGGCCATAAACGGGGTAGTACTAGTGCGTTTTAGTCTTTCGTGTCGTGCGTCGTGCGTCGACGAGCGTAGCAAGATCCCAGTCGATCAAGACTCCGTGCTTCTCGCCCGCGTCATCAATCTCACACGTAAAGTTTCCAGGACTCAAATCCTCATGCTTTACACTATAGCGAGTCCATGCAGAATGATGGCCTGCAAAGCTAAGCATAAGAGGGGTGTCTGAAAGAAGTGTAGAGTGCCGTACACAGTGCAATGTCTAGTGAGACCTTCAGAAACTCCGCGCCGGCGATGTTTCCAATAAGCTTCAGCGTCGACGAGTGCAGCAATGGCGGCAGTTTGACGATGACTCAAATCGACGCCGTTCTGTCCTCTTCTCGGTCAGGAGTTCCCGGCATCGGGTTGGAGAAGGTGGTGGAGATGTAGAAGCGCAGATTTTTTACCTTCACCTCGTGTACCGCACGAGGCATTTAGGATGGCATGTCGAGCGCATCAGCTACTCCGTACAGCGAGGTCGCATCGAGGTGAAAAGCAACGCGCGGCGACAGACGCGAGCTGTCACGCAGTCGTGACGGTTTGCGTTCACGCCAAGGGGCTGCGCAGACGTTGCACCTGACCAACCACCTCTCTTAATCCCCATCCCTCTGCTCATTTTGAGACTTGCTTACTCTGAATGTTTGTATGTGCTCTTGCACTTCTGCGCTAGATGTCGCAAGTCATGCCCACGCCCAAGTCAACAACGCCGAGGTGCAACACAGTAACTCTCGCTCGTATTCTTCGCTGACCATCTTGTAGAAGCATCAGCATAGATATTCGCGTCGGCGTATAAACCATCCCGCATCCTCTCTATCCCAATCTGTGGATATATACGGTTCCATACTGGGGTCTTGAATTCGTTCTCGCGAGGACGCGGGCGGTTGCCCCGAGCCACGAAGGCACACGACCGGGCAGAGTGCGCTGTTTGGGATCACGCACTTGCCGCCCCTTTCGCCTTCACAGGGTAGGATGCACTCATGATCGATTCACTCGTGGTGGTCAGAGCAGAAGTCGAGCATGCGCACGAAGTCCGGCATCTTCCGCGGCCTTTTCTCTCATGCGGCCTTCCAGTCAAACGAGATAAGTACGCCAATGTTCAACTCTTATACAAACGAGACTTGGACACATGGATCCATTGCATTTCAGGCTACACCGCGGGTCGAGAATCCACACAGTGCGTCGTATCAACAAGTCAAGTATTCCCTCATACTATTACTTATCGTACTTATCACAGGCTGCTTGTACGCACTGGAACATACCGCCCAGCCTCATCGCGGTGAGACCTCCAGGAAATTCCAGTAAGCACCTCACATATCGGCGCCACTGTCTTCGGCGGTAGTTTCGCCCCAAACGACATGAGGCAGAAGGCTCTCTAGCGCAGCTGCGTACCGGCCTTCCTCGCTTTCCGGTGACGGCCTCGGGATGGCAGTTCGCAGTGTATGGAGCACGTTCCCCGGGTGCGCTACACGGATGCCCAATGCATCTACTAGATGACTGAACATTTCCCTCCTACGCACATAGGTCCCGTCAGGTGCGATGGGACCCAGCCAGAATTCCTTCATACGCGGGAGATGCAACTTGTTGTCGGTCGCACCAAACACCGAGAGTAGATATGGACGAACGTGATGTTCACAATTGTGATCCAAATATGTGTGCAATATCTCGACATTGCAAAACGTACGGAACAGCATGTGATCGGTCGGCGAATGCCAGCGGCGGCGCTGTACGATCGTGGCCATCGAAGTTGACAGGAACGAGATGTCCTGCATAAGTTGCATGATCCCCGGGTCTTGGAAAACATCGTTCAGGCGGAGGTTACTCATATCTATCATTGTTTGCCAGAATGCAGATTGATATGCCTGGGTCGTATCATGAGGAGCAGAAATGGCGGCAAATGTTGGCGTAGGCTTGATGTGTATGAAGCTTTTATAGTCAGAAAGATCCAAGCCAGCACATAACGCGGAATCAGGCAACTCGACGTCCCGCATAACGCGCGATATGACCCAATGCAATAAGGAAAGACTATTTTCGTCCGCGTATTCATCGATGCGGAATCGCGGTTTAAGCTTGAGAACGGTATCTCGCGGATAGCGCAGTTGATTGAGAAGACATTGAAGCGGAGAATTATCCTCCTTTTCATTCCATGCCACTCTATCCGTCTGTAGTTTTTCTAGCGACAGCGACTTGAGTCGAGGAAGTGATGTTGGATTGGGACGATGGATAGCGGTGTCAGCCCACGAGCATTCATGTATGACGAGGATTTCGAGCGATGGCATCTGGCTGAGAACATCCAATGTCCCCGACATTTTGAGCCAACAAAGGTACGAGAGATTCAACTCGCGTAGAGCTGGGAGAAACAAAGGCAGGGTGACCTGCCAAACTTCGAGTGTATGACTTGATCTAGTAGAAAAAGAATCTATGTTGGCCTCGCGAACGTTGTCGCAAGGCGGCCACAGCTCGGGTGCACTCGTGAAAATGGCCTGCCAGCGTCTACAGACGTGAGTGAGGGTAGTCCAACCAGCGATTATGGTTTCTTCATCTTGGTCTGATTCACGCCCATCTTCGCCACAGATACGCCATATCGGCGGAAAGCTTTCCGAGACGAATGCAGCGATGTGTACCAGCACCTCTGCAGGAAGGGTGGAGACTAGAGTGCATGCATTCTGAAAGCTTCGTATCTCGTTTATAATAGACAGGAGAGCCTCGCAATCAGCGTCGAGCTGAAGCGATAGGTCCGCGCGTTGCTGTTTCGTTCCGGAACCTAGGATCGCCCCGAGATTCAGGTCAATGAAGCGTGTTTGCTTGTGAGTGGCCCAGTAGGTAGACGCAGACATGCCGTGCCAGACGATGGTGGTGGTAAGAGCGGACGCTCGCAAACAGGCGCAAACGCCGTGCAGTTTGAGCTTCGCACGGTCGGCAAAGCGGCCCGACTGCCGCATTTCATTAGGTTTACCCAATACCTCACCATATGCTCGTTGGCCTTAAGTACATATCTCGTGTGCAGCCATATGTACAGTAGCAGTCGCCGCGCTCGTCAAGCCGCTGCTGTGCCGGTGAAACTGTAGGGCCACCTCGTGCCACGTTCTCGCGCAGCGTCCACGTCTTCGCCACATCCTCCGCGACTTCTCCGACCGCACATCATATACCTCTCACTTGCATACCCAGTTTCACCTTCCTTTACCGCTACTTGACTTGCATCTGCACTTCAGACTCACGTTCGCTCTTGCTCTTGAACGCTAGACGCCACTAAGATGGCAGTGGTTCGGTGCGCGCATTCTTCTGAGTGGTAGAAGGCTGTTTTGGCTGAAGTCATGAACCTACAGGCTGATCGTCTGTGTGTCAGGCGTATACGCCATGTTTCTTGTCCGCACGCTTTCTATCTCACATATCTAATCCTCAGGCTTACGTTGTTCACAGCTGTGGGCCGTAGCCCAAGAACGCCGTGCGTGCGCCCAGTCCATTCGACAAACGTGTACTGACTATGTCCTTTGGCTCTGCTCGCGTACTGCTGCTTTACTCTACTCTGAACCTCTGCCTCTGGTGGTCCAGTCTCCGTGCCTTTCGCCTCCCGCACCGGCGGCCCGCCCGCGCGCTTCAACGCTCCTCAAGTCCTCAGCGCGCTCCAAGCCCTCCTCAGCATGCTCTCCGCCCTCATCTACCTCTTCATCCGCGCCCCACGCTCCCAACCACCAGCCATAACCCTCGGCCTCGCTCCCCCATCCCCACCACCCCAAATGAACGGCTCGTCCACCCGCACAGGCTCACACCACGGCCACAAAACCCACACCCCCATCAACCCCTCCGACGTCCCAAAACTCGCCAAAGGACTCCTATCAAAGTTCGCCCAATGCGCCTTGTCGATCTCAGCAGCTGCTCCATTCGGATTCGCGGCTCTTCAACATGTCTCGTACCCCGCGATGGTCCTCGCCAAATCATGCAAGCTAGTCCCAGTACTGCTTATGAACGTCCTACTCTACCGCCGGAAATTCGCGATTCATAAATATGTGGTCGTGGGACTTGTTACGGCTGGTATATCCATGTTCATGTTCGCCAGTCCCGACAAGAAACATTCATCTAAAGCGTCTGGTGGTGGTGGTGGTGTGGACGATGATGGGAGGAAACCGTGGATAGGGATGATGTATCTCCTCGCGAATTTGTTATTGGATGGCGCTACGAATAGTACGCAGGATGAGGTGTTCGCTAGGGCGCCGTGGAAAGTCAGCGGACAGCATATGATGCTGTATATCAACGCTTTCTCGCTCCTCATTACCACTGGACTCAGCGCATTGCCATTGCCGCATGTGCCGGTTTTGCATCCTGGTCCGCCGGGGGTACCCGAGTTGATGGAGGCATTCGGTACGTCGCCTCTTATATTTGCGTTATTCACAATGGACTAAATATGCATGGTAGACTTCGTGAGGAACTATGAGGGCGTACTTGGACCGTTACTCGCGTTCGCAGCGTGCGGTGCTATAGGACAACTGTTCATCTTCGAGACGCTTGAGCATTTCGGTAGCTTGACGCTTGTGTACGTATCCATTACTTCTTCTCTTCTTCTCACCTTGCTGATGGTATACGCACAGGACGGTGACGCTCACGCGCAAGCTCTTTACGATGTTACTGAGCGTAGTCGTATACGGCCATACGCTCGCAAGCGGGCAGTGGACCGGCGCGGCGATCGTGTTCGCGGGCATCGCGCTCGAGGCTTGGGTCAAGCGACGCGGTACGTATTCTTCCCTTTCGCGATGTATTGTATGTCAGAGTTCTGACACTGTACTTTGTGTTTAGATGTGCATGCGAAACGCGTGTTGCAAGAGAAAGAGAAGGCCAAGATCAAGCAGTTGTAGAATCTTCCCGCAACTTGACATGTATAGACGAATGACGTGTAGAGCGCCCATTGAACATCACCGAGTAGAGAAGATTATTAAATCCGCGAGGGTATTTATTTGCAGTACTGTATATAAGATCCGGGGTGAACAGAGCAGGACGTGAGCGAGAGGAGGGTAGGTAAGGATACTAAGATCGTAGACGAAGCGAGAGGATGAGACAAGGACCGTGTGGCACATGCGTAACACGAGGCAAGATAACAAGAGACGGCACTGTCTGGTAAGGTAACAAAGTGACCCCGGTGGCCAGTCTAGACGTAGCGAGTAGAGAAAGGCGGCTATGAGTCCATCATCATCGCGTCGTCGTCTTCGGTCTTCATCGCGGCATCGGCGTCTACGGGATCAGGTGTGCGCTGGAACGAGCGCTTTAGACGGACGGTCTGTCGATCGTTGCTTCCATCTGCATCGGCGACCAGCATACGCTTGTCTTCTCTATAACGTAGACATCGCATCAGCACGGCGCCACACGCAAACAACAAAACACGTACCTCAACCCATCGTCCTCGTCCTCATCGTCCTCTCTCTTCCTCCGACTGACCACCCTCTGCCCCATCGCCCTCGGATAACTCTGCACCGCAATATGCGCTCTATAAATACTCTCGTACTCCTTCAACTGAGTCAAGAACCCTCCGTTCGGACTGATGCAGTACCGTCTATTCTGCACGAAATGCAACGCGTCTTCCCATCCCAGTTGATGATGCTGCATAACGAACATAATCACGAACGCAGGGCTCAATGATATCCCTCCATTACAATGCACCAATACCCTTCCTCCCGCCGCTACCGCATCGTTTATAAATCTCTGTGCGCCAGGGAACAAGCGGATGAGGTTCTGCTCGTCCGAATCGGCCACGTCCAATGTGAGGTAGGCGAAGTGATCTGGGAAACGCGGTTTGACGGAAAAGGCCTCTTTGGCGTCCCGGATGCAGACGATGTGTGTGATGCCGAGTTCTTGAAGGGCGGAGAGTTGTTTGGATATTACGAAGGGGCCTAGAAAGAGACCTGGGAGTATTTCTTGGCATTTGTGACGCATGTCATACCTTGTTGTTTCGGGTGGTCAGCTTGTCTCTCGAATGAGCATTATATTTAGATAGACGTACTTCCATTCGACATCTGAAGGACCCTGGATGAGCTCTTGAAGCTGCTGAGGTGTCAGTTGGGGTAACGTGGTGGCCATGGTTGAAGATGATGGAGGTGGCGTGGGTGGTGGTCGACGCGAGAGAGACGCGTCGCGACGCGTTTAGGCCACTCCCATCATCATCATCATCTCCCCGTGCCTTGACTCATCAAAACATGTCAGACGACGAAGAAATTCCGTGCGCTTTGTTCCGCTCAACAGCAAAATAGATGAAATACTGAAAGAGTCGCGTATTAGTACGCTCATCGTTGCGGAAACAGCCGAGCCGGATTTGAGCAAGAAAGTACCGCTCACGATCATCACCGGCTTTCTCGGCGCGGGCAAGTCAACCCTGCTCAAGTCGGTAAATCGGCCACTGTCTACTGGATGGAACTCTGAACATATATCATTTTGGCATAGGTACATCTTGACTGAACGACATGGCTACCGAATTGCGGTGATCATGAATGAGTTCGCCGACTCGGCCGTGCGCACATTCTCCACTCTTCCCTTCGCGTCTTGACGCGTCCTGTCTAGGATATTGAATGTGCGTGTGCCCTCCTGACATACTCTGAATAGTCTGACTCACATCATCTCACCGCAGCTCGCGCGATCAACGTAGGCACCGATACCCAAGAGCTCCTCGAGCTTCCCAACGGTTGTCTCTGCTGCAGCATCAAAGACCAAGGCGCAGCAGCAATCGAAGACCTCATGCGTCGTCGAGGCGCATTCGACTATATACTGCTCGAAACGACCGGTCTGGCGGATCCGGGTCCTATAGCCGGTATGTTCTGGTTGAACGAGGAGTATGGGAAGGGAAGGGGTTGGGATATCGGGTTGGATGGTGTCGTTTGTGTTGTGGATGGGGTTTATGGGCTTCAGGTGCGATTTCGCGTTCTCTTAGGCTTTGAGAAGGTATTGATGTTATTGCAGCAACTCGCGGAAGACCATGCTTCGCCTGCTCAAGAAGACGGTCGACAATTAGGCGAATCTATCCGTCAACTCGCTTCGGCAGACGTAGCATTGATCAATAAATCCGACATCGCTTCATCGTCCCAACTATCCGAGCTCGAAGCGGCATTACATGCGATCAATCCTGCACTTATCACACATCGGACCGTCCGCGGAGAGATTGACTTGAGTAAGATCATCGGGATTAAGGCGTATGCCAGTGCTCCGCCTGCGGGAGTTGAAGAGGAGCATGTGCATGATGAACATTGTGGACATGAGAACGAGAAGGAAGAGATGAAAACGCATTACGCTGCGCGTGGAATATCATCCTTGACGCTACCTTGCCCGCCACTTACACCCGAACGTCTTGAGGCATTGGACGCATGGCTCCGAACGCTTCTCTGGGACCGCACACTTCCGGCGCCTCATACGGGCGTTGAAGTCGATGTGTTGAGGACGAAGGGTTTGGTTCCGGTTGTGGGTGGTCGGAGGAGGGTGTTGCAGGGTGTTAGGGAGATGTACGAGCTTGAGGAGGTAGAAGACGAGGATGGGCAGGAAGTTGGGGAGGGAAAGTTGGTCTTCATTGGACGGGGGTTGGGCGGGGAGGTTAAGGAGAGTCTGGAGAGGGTATTGCATGGATGATTATGATTGTACATGTACATACTGCGTAGCACAGCGTAACAGGACTATACTCGTGAAGACTCAGAAGAGTCGACGAAGAGAGGCCTTTACTCTGATCGGGTAATGCCGAAGGCGCTCCGCATGTCGAGCGCAGCCCACGCACCATCGCCTGCTCTGCAACAGTCACCACGGTCCTTACAGGACTTCTTGCACCCCGCTGTGAGCCATCAAGAATATTTGGCTCTTACCACGCTGATACTGACTGTAACATAATAGATGTCTTCATCTGACTACTGGGACGCGCACAAACGGGCGCGTCTTACGGATCTGCAATACGATACGATCTCGGCAGCCGGACCGCGCGACCAGCGACGCGCAGGTCTGCTATCGCAACTCAAAGATGATTGTGATGCTCTCGAAGCCCTTGCGTATGAGATGCGTAGACGTCGCAATGCTTGCGCACCTGTGTCTGCACTTCCGCCCGAGATCTTCATCCGCATCATCAGTATCGTCGCAGATTTCGAACCTCCTAGATGGAGCATCGCTGTCTCCTCTGGAAGGACTAGTTGGGTCGACAAGAGAGTCTCCATCGGATGGACTCCGATTCTTCAAGTTTGCAAGCGCTGGCGAGAGCTCGGCCGCGGTGCGGGAGAGATATGGGGTCAATCTAGTGGTGCTGGCCCAGCACCTAAGAGTGTGACTTTCAACACCAAGAGTTCGAAGATCATGAGAGCTCCCGTACCCTCTTTGCTGCCTGCACTACGCTCTATCAACCTCTCAGGAATATCGGGACTCTCTATGCTCGAGACACTGGACATCCTCACCCGCACGCCCTTGCTCCGGGTGCTTGAACTCGACAATTGTCATTGGTCGACTTTCGACATCTCTTTAGTAAATGATCGCAAGATCATTTTGCCAAGGTTGGAAGATTTGGCACTCGTAGACATCGTCGGCGGTGACGAGAACGGGTACAACTGCATGCCCCTGGAGCTCCTTCTTGGTTGCCTCCAATTCCCCCATGGTACCATCCTAGAGCTCGTACCATACCTCCGTCGAGCAGGAGACACAATCCGACTCTTGCGCGGACTTCTTACACGCATTGTAAGCCACATATACATGCCAAAATCAACGCTATGTGTTGGCCTGGAAGACCGACTTATGTCCACACGTATTCTTCTCACCGAAATTCCGACGTTCGGAGAGAACGATGTTTTCACGGAGACCAGATTGAAGTGTTTGAACTTCTGGCGAGCCTCTATCGGCTTTGACGTCCTGTACCTGGAACAGATTCTGTGCGATGCAGAGATATCTACTCTCATGCAAGGCATTCAGATGCTATCTATTACCACAGACAGTTTCATAGGCTTAAAAATCAGTCAACTTGACTACGCTGCGATCGAAAATGCACTCTTCCGGGTCTTTCTCAGCATTCGGATCTTACATGTCGCGCACATACCAGATACTGGGTCATGCGAAGCCGCATGGAGGTTCCTGGACAAACTCGCAGATGTATCGAGTGTTGCGCTTCGCTATCCGTGCTTGGAAGAGATCCGTCTTTCACCTAGTAGCAACTTCCCCGTCTCCATCGGTTCTCCCGTCGTACGAAGCATCACAGACATTTTGAAGAAGCGGGCCGGGCACCACTATAATAGGGTGCATACTATCCAGTTGGGCTTAGCACGTCCATCCGCAGATAGCGAGGAGGGTCTTGCGGCTAGAGAGCTTGAGAGTCTTCTCCCGACTGTCGTATGGGGTACGGCTTCATCTAATGGCCCTTGATTGCAAGAATGGAACTGTGCTTCACATCTTGCTTGTATGATATAGAGCGCAACCCTCACTGTGTACGATCAGCTACCGGCCGGGCATGGGCTACGAATCTGTCTGATAGTTCTTGACTACAAGAATACAACTGGCATAGGGATATATGTGCGGGATATCGGAATACATGTCGTCGACTACTTACGATCTGCACGTCGTGAGAGCCACCGCAGTTCTTAGCCACTCCTGGCTACGTATACAAGGTCTCAAGGCTCTCCGCATACGACTTATAGTCGTGCAATATCTCTCACAGTATAATTGTTGGCATCCCCATAGTGAACGCTACGAGATACTGTTAGATACACTTATTAAGTGAAAGAAAGGGAGAGGGAATGAATGAGACTAAGGCACCGGTAAAAATATGTTGCTCAACACGGTCAAGTCCACTACTGTCAAGATTGTAAACAAGCAGACTTTGGAGGTCGGTTAAAGTGAACGCACCACAAAACAACCTCGCGATCTCTTCAGGGCGACAGCGAGTGCGCGTCGAGAAGACGCACCACTCCACCCCGGTCTATAGCCGGGGCAGCCCGCCCGCGTCCACGTCATGAAGACGAGACGACTCCATCCCCCGAGATGGAGACCGTGCAGACCCGCTTTTGGGAAAGACGGCTAACGGAGAAGAAACAGGCAACGCAAGAGTAGACGTCGACTAAAATATTGTTGGGTGGCCGTATTGAGCTTGTCATTCATGTTGATAATCACACTGGGCGATAGCGAGTGCGCAACGCGCATCTCCACCTCGGTCTAGAATTGCTAGCCGAGGCAACCCGCCCGTGTCCTGTACAGAGTACGAGGACAACTCCGTCTCCCCAGGTAACGGAGAGCAGCATCTTCCGAAGAAGAGTGCTAGGAAAGGGGAAAGCGAAAGCGAGTGCGTATTTCCAAAAGGATTGACGCGCACTCCACCCCGGCCGTGTCGATCGGTGGCTCGGGGCAGCCCGCCCGCGTTCTCGCCACAGGTGCGAGAACGACTCCATCACCTTGGATGGAGACCGTACAGACCCGTGAAGGGGAGAGACGGGTAAAGGGAGAGTTCACGCGTTCACACAACTATATATTCTCGAAAATCTAAGAGGGGGTTAGCGGGTGAGATGTGCGAGAGCTACGGTGGCGCACCTCGTTGACGGTGGCGCATGCGGGGTTCTGCTGTCTATCGTTGAAGCGAAGGACTACTCGGAGATGTCGGGAATCCTAGCCCAGAGATCGCATCGACTGTGAGCAGTACTGGAGGAGGAGCGGAAAGAAGAGCAATGATGGACAGGAGTAACTTTCGCGCAAGCTTTATAGCGTAGATCAAGTGGTTCAAACCACACCGGCTCATACCGCAGACCTCACGTGACGTTGATTGATCGTCAGCGAGTTACTGAAGCTGGATTCCAGATAACGATGGAGCGCGTTATGACTCGAGAGAGCGTGGTAGATTCTCGCCAGTACTTGGGAAACGGAGACAAGAGAGGGCTACTGCTGGCGACGCGGTAAACGCGAACCGTCACGGCTTCGTGACAGTTCGTGCTCCCGGCCTGTCGGCCCGAGCTTGCTGGGCGGCGCCCCGCGTGTTACCTTGCGACCACCATTCCCCAACGGTAAGGGTCGAGAGCAGCCCGTTCACTCCGGCTCTCCGCCACCACGTACCAAGCTCTTATGGAGTATGGAGGGGTCGGATACTCTCTCCTGCGGGTACGATGACTTCGGTCGACACTACGAAGATATGAAGATATCGCTTTCGTTGTCGTGGGCATGCTTCTTCGCCACTTTTATTGCGAGTATAATTCTCGGTTCAAGTGGAGGATAGAAAGGAGTAACAGCCCATTCCCGGTGTTTAAAGAAATAACTCCGCGTGCGACGTGACAGAACTTTTACAACGCACTACATACGTCTCTCAGCGGTCCATCCTGACGTCGCACGTGTATCTTATCTCGGGATAAGCATGTTGTTGCCGATGGGGGACCTACTTCTGTATTGCGTATGAATAGCTTCAGCTTCAGCATGTCTTCTTGGGAGTATACTTCGGACCTGCGCATCTCCGATGATGGACGATGGACTTCTTACTCATTCTCTTCGTCGGTGAGAGACGAGCGCCGAGTCAGAGGCAGTGGTTTGCGAACTCGCATGAGACTCGAGGCTTTGCGCAGCGGTGCTGGAGCTGGAGCTGGTACTGGCACTGGGCGGTACTAGACGCAGACCATCATGGCAACATGCTGATAGTATCACACCTGGCTTCTCACCAACAATCTATCCCAATGAGGTTTACCCCTTCGGGCGGCAGGAAGGGTAACGTCTCGCCTACTTCACACGCGCTAAGTAACTGTAGCAGCAATAAACACGCTACGTTTTTTTTATTCAGCTGCCTCTCCCGTATTGCGCGCTCTACATACGCGCATCGCCGTACTCCTGTACACAAAAACACCGCGATGACTGATGGGTATCAATATCCATTGTATGTGTCAGGCTGACTATGCGGGGATATGCGCACTATGCGTACGACGGTACAGATAACTACATGAACGCAAATACTGATTAACTACACTCGGACGGCGAAAGCGTCGACCTTTGTCGTGGAATTTGGCGCATCACCGCTCAATCGATGATTCTTCGTAAATGATCCCTCAAGCTCAAGATCGCGCTCTACTTCTGTTTCCTGGGTGATCTCGACCGTGATCGCGGAGAGAGCGTGGTTCTGCGAGCGAGGCGGTGCATAGCGCTGGCGTAGACGCTCGCCAAACGACATCGTAGCGCTTTCGTGCTGCCCACCGGATGACCACGGCATGCCCGTGCCGAGTAACTCCCTGAATCTGCAGAGGGGTGAGAGATGTCAGAGACATTGTTTCGACTGGAGCGTACCTTGTTTGTAGGATGATGAGAACGAACGTGAGGCCCTGAGAATCAGGTCAAAACCCGCCGGCGTGATGGGAAAAGCAACGCACGATGAGCGGCACGGTTACATCTACAGCGGCGAACTGCCCATCTGAGTTTGAGAGGAAAGATATGAGAAGGCCAAGGTACCCAGCCGTGTATAACGCTGCGGTATCGACAATGGCGACAAGCACGGGCATGACGGCTCCTGTCCGGCGCATTGGGCGTGTCTTGCGGACAATCTGCCAGGCCATGGCTCCTAGACGCAGGGTTAGACTACAGCGCCAGTTGGCCAGAGCGCATTCCTCACCGGATGCCAAAACGTTGATGTACATGGTAGCGCTGAAGTATAGTACAATCCACGTCCGGTACTGTCCCGTAAATACGCTCGTGGAGCCAGGATCAGAGTGTGTGAAGTCGTAAAGGAGTGCGCTTGCAGCGCCTAGGGTTGTGTCAGTCAGAGCTCTGAGACAATGGAAGGTGACGCACAGAGATACAATATTGATCCTGCGATCATCGGCAAGACGTAGAGTATCTTTCGACTGAAGACGACATAGCACCTCCATATCTGGTGAGATGGTCAGTCAATTCTTCGGTCGTGTATCGACATGTCACGCACCAAGATACAGTCTCCAAGCACTGTCTGTCCCATCCACAGCACGGTCTTGGCCAGGAAGCTTCCATTCGTGACAGAATGAAAGAACTCTTCTGGATCAACTTCACCGGTCAGTCCAGCAAAGGCGCGCGCGACATCGATGATGAGGTGCTAAACTGCAGTCTTAGCACCGTCTCAATCCCTGCGAGGATGTGATATTGCTTACCGCTGTAGCAAACACCAGCATCACAGACGCGACCCACAGTATCAGGTCGTGACCAGATCTTGGCCGCTCTCGCTTGTCTTGTGCGATCACGACAAGTAGGAGAAAGTACAGGCTAAAGAACATTCCTATAGGCAAGTCAATTCTGTATTCTTAGTAGGAGGAATCGGGTTCACGCGCCATATACAAGGGCCTCCAAGAACAAAGCCAGCACCTCTGCTTTGGTGATGGAGATACCCATATTCACAAAGTGAGCAAAGGAGGGGGAAGGGAGACCAGGCGCTACACGCGCATACAAACTCCGTACGCGCTATAAGCATGAGCCGCCGTGCGTGTGCCCTGTTTAGCATACTATGCCCATCTGCGATCCAATTCTTCCCATGTCGTGACAATCAGCAGTCGACTGTGCGCGCTGCCGGCAGAGTCGCTGACCGACTCCACAGCTGGATGCTCTGCCGAGCTGAGTAGCTAACTCAAACAATCATATCAGCTTCTCCAGATCCGTTTACCGTGCAGAACACAAGCCTAGGGCTTCAGATTGGTACACACGCAGTCCGCTTTCCCCGTCAGGTGAACCCGCATGGTCATCATTGTATTGGAAGTAGAAGAAGGAAGAGCATCAAGAAGGGTCGTTTGTCGTGATCATCAAGGAAAACCGGACGTTCAGAAGATCGTTTGACAGTGCTTGCGGCACGCCAGTCGAACGGAGGAGGCGCCGGCGGCAACTGAGCTGGTCGTATCGTTTGCTCCGGTCGTGGGGATGATCCCGCATAGTTTGTCCCTATCGTACGCAAACAAGGCTGCACTAGATCTGCCTGCGTGTACGCATCTGTCCATGCCGTGCGTCGTCTCGAACTCGAGCTTCAACTTCAAGGCACGAGCTCGAGGGTGCTGGGAGCAAAGAAGGCGGAGTCTGGGAAATTTTAGAGACTGATCAGCCACGGCAATCACCGGCTCCCCAATGTCTTCGCTGCTACGAAGCGTAAAATCCGACTACTTGCTGATCATCACAGGCGTTGTACTAGTTCGTACAGAAACATTGGCCTGATGCCTTTGCCAGTGCATTGCACGATGGAGAAGAACGCCCGACTCATGCATCGGTGCTCGGCTTCTGGTTAAACATCCACTACGTAGTATCCGCACTAGTCAGATAGACATGCAGGCAGTACCCACGACACGGAGGATATCCAAAATCGTGATCATGTGCACTGAATCATACTGCAAGAGTAATGTACAAGTAGACGGATACACCGGCTTCGGTATCTAGAACAGCCCTTCCCTGCGCCAGAACGTCAAGTATCGCTCGATATCTTCCTCGGCCAACGGCTTCAGCGTCGCGAGCGTGTCGGAAGCGAGCGCGCTCTCCTTGGTGATGTAGTGAGCGTGGTTCGGCCCATTTTTGTCAAAGGCCTCGAAGAAGACAGCCAGATTGAATGCGCGGTCAGTCTCTTTCCCAGACGTCGCGCGCGCGCGATAACGTTGAAGCCACTCGTCCCACGATACGGTCGGTAGGTCGAGGCGCGCTGAGACGGCAGAGATAACCTTGGACCAGGGCACGGGCCGCGGAGTCATGAGATGTAGCACTGCCGTGGGCGAGGAGCTGCGAGTGAAGTCTAGTAAGGTGGAGGCGGCTTGATCCATAGGTAACCAAGCAACATCCTGTATAACACTGAGGATCCTATCAAGGAAGAATGGCTAGAAAGACGCACCTCGTCGCGTTCAGGAAGTATTCCCATTTTGGCACTCGCAGAGACCAGCGCAGGGAACCACTCCTTGGAGTTCCATGCTCCAGAGCGCAGATCTCCACTGAGCTGTCCAGTGCGCGCAATTAGGCCATTCAGGCCAAGTCTCGAGCGCGCATACAGAACAAGATGTTCTGCGACCCATTTGCTTTCACCGTATCCTCCCCCGGCGGCTGACAACGGATCGTCAAGCGCGGCTTCAGGTACAGCATCCGTGGCCGTGCGACCTGCGTTTTGTCAGTCAGGCTGCACCGACACGCATTAGCGAGAGCCGTCACCTTGTACGGCGCCAATAGAGCTGACAAACGCGAAGTGCGGGCCCGTAGAACGAGTCGAACCCAGAGCGAGCTCGATCATATTGCATAAACCTTTGATAAGAGGCTTAAAGGACGCGAGCGCCAAGTTAAAGTCAACTCGCCAGGCTGGATGTGTAGCTCGTCAGTAACACCCCGGTGAAATCGGCAGGTAGCTAGCATACCATTGTGGATGATAGTGGTCGCGCTAGCACGGATTTCTTCGTACTTGTCGGCGACCAGACCAAGCCGCTCACGGGGGTAGTCCGCCGCGACGAATTCGACCTTCGAATTGTCCAAGAGTACTGGGTCGATACCGAGAGAGCGGAATGCGTCTCGTTGACGATCGACAAGCGTGACCCCAGAAGCGCTCGAGTAACGGTTCAGCGCGTACACCTTGCGGACTCGGGGATCCCGGATAGTCTGTTCCAAGAGGAAGCTACCAAGATAGCCGGTCGTCCCAGTAATGACCACGACCTCCTCGTTCGGTGAGCTATGATAGCCATTGGCGGACGCATCCTTCTGAGGAGATCGCTCGTTGAGGTACTGAGTGAATTGCTCGAGCAACTGCTCCATCTCCGCGACTTTCAACGCTTTCTCGGAGTTGGGCCTACTACCCGACTCGCCGCCCGTAAGAGCCCAATGGTATACGAAAGATGCAAGGGCAGCCACGGTGGGGTGCTCGTAGATGAAGTTGATTGGTAGGGAGTGGACGGGTTGCTTGACCGTCTCACGCAACGCATGCATGATGGTGTTACGGACCATCGTAGCCTGCAAGCTGAGAGGTGAAGGTGAATAAGGCAAAAGTAGTAGATATGTGGAGGCTGCATACCTGTCGCATCCGAACTGGAAGAGATCATCATCGTCCTCCACCGCGTCGCGCATGACCCGACCCACTGCTCCTCGTATGAAGTCAAGTGTCGCCTGCTCCGTCCATTCGGCTGGTGACTCCATGTCCGTTTGCGACGCGTTCTTGACCGTCTCATAGAGCTCCTCAATTTCGCGGGAGTAAGCCGCCAAGGTGACTTGTCGCCGAGGGGTTCCCTTCGCAGTAAGCTCTACAGGCTTTTCCGGGGACGCGACGAGGATCATCTCCTTGAAGATCGTAGAATGTGAGGGTGCATGCGCGTTTGCCTTCTCCACGGTATCCCTGCACCAAATCAATCGGTCAATTAAGTAGTCCAGAGTGCGCCGAACAGGTTTGTGTACCAGATGAGATTGCGATACGCAATAAGCTCGCCCTCGTCGCTGGGATTCACAGGAATGGAAGGTTGTATGAGAACACCGTTCTGGAATCGCCCTCGGCCAAACATAATCACAACGGCGATGTTGGGATCTGTGCGCATGATCGCCTCGAGCGGCACGGGGTTCGTCTATTACAGGCCATTCAGCTGATGAAGGCATACACGAAGAAGTGAAGAACTACCTTCTCGCCGGTTGACAGAACAATCTGGTCGTCAGCGCGACCAAAAACCTTCCACAGCTCAGGTCGCGTGGGGTGCTGTTCGAGTAGATCCTTCGTCTCACAGGCCGGCTTGCCGTCGATCGTAGCGTCGAGCACACATGGATGGTGCGTCTCAGATTGCTGTTTACCGTTAGACAGAGTGTGCACGAGGTGTGTGATGTGTTCATACCACGAAGAAGAGCTCAGACATCTTGCCCTCGTAGGGCACAAACGAAGGTCGTGTATGCAAACTCAGCTTGAAGTACTCCCAGTCCTGCGGTGCGATATCCGCCGGAAGCACCATGGTCGCGTATCCAACCTCAGTCCTGTACCGCTTCAGACGAAATTTTCTGGTCGACCGGACATGGTCACTCACATGCCGTATCCTGGTGTTAGACGAACGCCCGCTTTCGCGAGCTCGTTGCCAATTGCTTTGTTCATCGGAGCGCCACCGTAGACCTACCGATGATCATATTAGCGTACGCGTGTACGCTCGGGGAAGATAAACACGCACAATCTGTTTCACACGCTGAAGAGCTGGAAGGTTCTCGGCCTCGCGCGACCATTCCTGCCACTTGATGAGTGCCCGTTAGACAAGAGGTTGGAAGAAAGAGATACCTCAATAAACGCGGGCACAGTGACGACGATGTCGCTCTGTGTGATGTTGATGTCTTCAAGGAAGATGCCCGACGTCGGGAACACTGGAGGCGACGCGGGGTGGAAGCACCCAAGAATCACACCGGTACAAGGCTGAACAAGAAACCGCGTGAGATACACTCTATAGCACGATGTTTTGCAAACGTCAACTTACCGCCCAAGCAACACTGCTAGCGGCCATGATATCTGGGAGTAGCACATCAGCGAATGTCATCGCGATACACTGTCCTCACGTACGGAACATAGGAAGAGAGTGCATCGCAATACGATAGCCGCACCAGTCAATCTCGCCAAAGTCTAATGATACAATGTAAACAATGAATCGGAGTGACGTCCACTGAAACTTACAGGGCGTCGTCCCATACTCTAAGAATTGTTTGGTGTTGCTGTAGATGGGCTTCGGAAAGGCCGTGGAACCTACAAAGCAATTGAGTTGGCCTGTCAACATGAGTGGCTTGTGACGCACCCGATGAGTGTAGGATGAGAACGGGGTCATCGGCACTTGGCCGACGTAGGCGCCCCTCGTCTAATGAAGACACAGAGTCCTTGAAATAGACTTGATCAAATTGCGGGATAGGAAGCGCGTCGAGGTTCAATCCATCCTGCTTGAGCATCTCCGACGCTTCATGAACGAGGTGTTGCATGGCGTGGTCAGGGCTGACGAAGAGCTGGAAAGCACCGGTGGCGCGAGCAAGATGAGCGACCGCAGCGGCCGAGTTACGCGTCGAGATGCAAAAGACGGTATGGCCGCATCGCATGATGGCGAGCATCGTTGCCGAATATGTGATAGTGTCTATTCGCAGGATACGTGAGCATCCTTCGTCACCTTGGTACACACATGGGTCCTCACCTGCTACCGCGAGAATACCGAACGTCATCCTGCCGTTTCCCCCCTCGCCCCGTTTAGCTTTAAGCGCATCCGCATGGTCTAGTACGATGGCAGCGGCATGGTCTATGGCCAAGGCTGCGTCGCGGTAGCGGATGGTTTGCAGGGCTCTCTCAGCGTCTGCGTAGACGTAGAGTGGGCGATCGGGTGTATGCTGGGCTTGGTGTATGTATAGCTCTGGGATGGTTAGAGACCCGTCGAGCGGCGGACGTTTGAAAGTTGGGTCGTTGGCGCCTTGAAGAGTGGACACAGGATACGGAAGAGTCATGACAGGCAAGGCGCACGAACGAAGGTGCTGTGGACCGTTATCTCACTGTCCTGAAGACTATATACAAGCGGCACAATGCTGTAACCGAAGTCCGCAGTCCGGATATACCGCATGCGGGGGAGGGAACGATGGCGCCTAATGCTCTAACTGAGTTCAAGGGGCGGTTGTAGTACTCGCCGCATGGCTTTTGGGCTTTCTGGATTGTGTGCTGATGTCTTCTTCGCAAAAGATGATCTCGAAGCGATGATGATAGGCGAATATGAGACCCCATATCAGCCGCTCGATTGAAACGCAGAAACACGTACGGAATCGTCACGAGCACGGCTCCCGTCAGCCTCCCGTGTGGCCCAGCGCCGCTCCATGGGGATGGCAACACGAGTGCGACGCCTTGACAGCGAAGAGAGCTCTTCGAAGACCACATTTGGGGATACTAAACCCCTGATGTATAGTCCATGATGGAAGGCATGGGCAATAATCAATAAGGTAAACTTCAGCGGAAGGATGGTGGTGGGCACTGCCAAAGCGTGTCCCACGCATGCGCCGGCGTGCGAAGGTTTGGCGGATACTTCTGAATCGAACCGCGACCAATCCCAATACCTCCATCTGAAGCCTTCCAGTCGACGGTTTTCTGTTGGCGATTTCTATAACGTACGAAGGAGCTATGGACGATGCGCTAAGCTCGTTGCCAATCTCTGAACTTCGCGGATGTCTGACCGACGCGCTCGCCGCTCGACGCACGCCGCCGACGATCGTAGTTTACCGGCAAGGGGTTTTCGGATGCCTACTCTCAAGCAGGCATGAGGCCAAGGGTAAAATCTGCTCGAGACTAAGTATGAAGCGGCTCGTGCACGACTCAGAGTCGCGCCACTGGCTCAGCTGTGAGAAGCCTCTCCTTCATAACGTATTTCATTTTAGCCTTGTGCCTATCCTATTGATCTTCTGATTCTGCCTGGTATGGCCCCTCTTAGCAGACGTATGCGCCTCAACTTTGCAGAAGGTCTAACTACGACCTGGTGGCCTAACAACTTGAGAGCTCACGCCTCTACTAACATAAGGCCCATACCTTCGCAAACACCGATAGACATAAGCCACTATGTGATCGAGTATAGTACAAAAAGATTCCCAGTACTTGATGATGTATACCATCCGACCCTCAAGCTCATGCCGAGCCCACGTAGAGTGCCATGCCTGCACTGTTATATTGATCTGCTCTCATGCTTTAGATCATCGATTGCTGGAGAAGGATCAGCACGTACCAACGGCGTGGCCCAAAGCCTCTACCGGCGCCCGCCAGTCAACAATCTCGACGACGGAGGCGTTGCCCGGTCCATCGAGGCGCAGTGCCGCGACTGATGTCGTGTTTTGGAGGAGCACGTATAAGAACCTGAGCCGACAATTAGCCAAGTGTTGCGAAAGAACGAATTGAGGTCTCCGCTCACTGAGAGTCGCCGACATTGGCAACGACGGACTCGTCCGCCCCGGCGTAGATACCTACATCATATGACTGGGATACCGTGAGTTAGCGTGTCTCACGAGAAAGCAGCCAAGGGGACCAACGTTGACAAGAGAGGGAGTCAGGTCTTCCGCGAGGGTCACTTCGTTGATGAAGCCGGCGCCAATATCGGAGAAGTAGTAGTTGCCGGTCGCCGTCGAGTACGAGGACCAGCAGTTGGCGACGGCGCCGGGAATCACGAGTTCGTGAATGACGGTCTTGTCCCAACCTTTCGAGTAATCGTAGACGCTCATGCCTGTCGCGAGGTCGGCGCCGACGAAGGCCTTTGCGTCCTTGATTGGTGTGAGGGAGAACTCGATGCCAGCTGGCGGCGGGATGGTGACGATCGTAGGTTCATCGCTCACGATTCCAGGCGCAATCATCGGGAAAACCGTAATGAAGCCGGGGTAGTGGTCCAGTTCGCCGATGATACCCTTCGTGGTCACGAGAAGGAAGTCCTCGTCGGGCGTAAAGCGGACTGTGCCTCCTGTTCCCGACGGGCCCTGTGGTCTGTTGCTCGTCTGATTGTATAGCTGATATGGAACACTCGATGAAACTGTGAGCAGACCAGCGTCGTCAACGAAGAAGCACCTAACACAATGTAAGCCCATGCGGAGTCACAGGCTTGGATGACCCTTACTGGACGCGAGAGTTAACTCCGCTGTTCAAGACGCAAAGAACGTCACCAGCGTCGTTGAACACTGTGGATGAGGTGAGTGAGAAAGATTTTCAAGTTTAAATCCCTCTCTTACCTGCCGAGTTTGGAAAGTCGCCATATGTTAGGACCGGGTTACCAATGGCCTGTGGAAAGGTAGAAGCAGAGAGTTGGAACATCGACACGGTATCCGAGCCGGGCTGTGCGGGAGTGGTGTGAACAGGCTGATCTTTCTCGAATGAAAGGATGCATACATTGAGTATCGCTAGTCGACCAGTCGCTTCGTGGACGGCGATTGGCCCCTGCGAGAATATAGAGTCGACGCCAAAGGAGTCGCCGTGCTCTCCAAGTCCGCCAGACGGGATGACGCTGATCTCACCCTATCGGTGCGCTTTAGCTAGATGCCGACTTCAAGAAGCAGAGAACGTACGACGGAGCCATTGGCAGTGATAGGCGCAGTTACGAGGATGTTGCCGGTGGGATCGTTCGTCATCCCTGAGGATTACAGACATGTCAGCGACCACCCTCACAACATGGAGATGCACGTACAGTACAGGGTACCAGCAGATACTGGATCAGTAGGTGCGGCAATGGTCACCGCGGCGGAGGAAAGAACAGATAACAAAAGAGGGAGCATCGCGCAAGAAGTGAAAGAGACCTGAAAACGAGGCAGCGATGCGGTGAAGATAGATTAGTACTATGTAAACAAAGTCGAGAGAAGGAAGAGAACACAAAGGACCGCAGAACAGAAGTGAAATTGTCGAGACTGGGCATCGTAGTTATATACTGCGCCGTCTTCAGTGTGCATCCGTATCTTCGGCTTCAGTGACAGCTTCAATCACCATGGCCCTACCGTGGGCTTGAAAGCGTGTAAGGCTGGCAATGACGTTGACCGGATGACTTCCCAGACGAAACACAATCACGAGCCTGTATGAAGATATATTACAGGTTTAGATTGGGAGGCTGCTATGTTGTTTGCAAGCAGATCGGATGGAGGGTAAGGTGCACAGAGCCATGCACCTCTGCAGTTATGCAAGATTCAACGAGATATGGAGTCAGAAGTGCATGAAGCGGCTTCAGACGGCGCGGGAGACGTGTCTTCACCCTGAGATGGGTGCGCTTCGGCCACGGTGACGTGCGCAGCCACTAAACGGTCCTTCATTCTAAGCGCCTCGGTGTTGAGCAAAGCTGTCAAGGACCACTTCGAGAGGTCAGGGCTGGCATTGATGTCTT
The DNA here is from genome assembly GCA_001632445.1 of Peniophora sp. CONT. Lineage (NCBI taxonomy): Eukaryota > Fungi > Basidiomycota > Agaricomycetes > Russulales > Peniophoraceae > Peniophora > Peniophora sp. CONT. The sequence continues at coordinate 9,405 of KV424652.1, read as the reverse complement.
CAGGAGACATCAAACAGGCTCAGTGGCGACTAGGTGGCAATGTCGTCCGGTAAGACCAAGGATGACCTAGAGTGTGAAGAACGATGCACTTACGAGAAGGGCATCACTGTGGAAGGCATACTACTGTCTCGCACTCTCACTGCTGCCTGTCGTTCCTGGTGCAGCCCATCAAACGTGTTCGCACTGAGCATTGATTTTCAGGAAGTAGGACAGGTGATTCGAGGAGATCCGAGTCGGTAAAGGCCAGCTGGAGCCAGCACCCCTTTGAGTCGTCTTGAGCAGACCCTACTCGCGAGTCAAGGTAGTACACAAGATCCCTTCGTTGGAAAGTATTGCATAGTAACGGCTACGAATGCTTGATCTCAAGCTGCGAGACTGGTGAAGCACATGAACGGCGTGTCGAAGCTCGAATTGGCTCTGAAATCGTCAGGCGCGCCTCGGTCCGCTATACCGGGCCGGTATGCCGGTATGGGCGTCCATGGGTTCACGGATAACAACGATGCATTCGCGGTTGGCTCACAGGTGACTCTGTGCGTTGATTAGCGTTTGGATGACGGAAAGAGCTCAGTACTGTCTATGATTACATCTAAAAGACTGATAGCATCGCGCAGCGGATAGTAGAGTAGTGGGAAGCAAGCATTCATCGAAGCAAGCAATTCATTGGATAACAAAGTAAACGGGTAACTGCTAAGCCTGGGATGAAGAGTATGCTATTATCATCGAGCAATCAGAGTAAAGGCTCCTAGGACTGCCGTCGTAGCAATAACCGCCATATTGAGGGCCATAACGAGCTTCTGCATATCGACCTTCGCTGTCGAGTCATCGGCTTCAACGGGCAGAGGTATGGCAGGCTGAGCAAGCGGTTCGTGGTGTGTGGCCTGAGCGGCAGCTCCCAGCGCGACCAACTGAGCAATAAGAACGTCCTGCTCTGACAGCTTGTCCTCAAGACGTCCCATGGCCGTTTCCACCGTCGCACGATGTTCACGTTCCAGCTCCTCGACCTTGCGTTCGAATGTCTGCGCCAAGCGCTTCCGCTTCCATGGCTCAACGAAGAGTATGGCGGTGATGAACACCAGAACGTTGATGCCGATAGCCGCCAGAGATCCATACGAGGAGACGCTGCGAATCTTATCCGACCACACTTGCTCTTCGTGGTAACGGTCGAGGATGGCGCGCATAAAGAGCGAGAACTCGCGCTCGACAGCCTCCTCAGCAGCTTCCGCTGCTGTTTTCGCCCGCGCTTCCTCCTGCTCAGTCGAGTGGTCCGCACGCACGAGTTCAGTAAAGCGCCCAACATCCGCTTCGGACCATGTCGACTTTCGCTGGAGCAGATCGTTGACCTCCTTCTGCGAGGCCGAGCGGCGGCGCACGGCGGATTCAAATGCCTCCTTCGCCTCTCGCGCGGCGGCTCGTGTTGCACTCATGCGAGCCTCTAAACTGGCGTTATTCAGACGAATGCAGAGTATACCAAAGATCATTCACGTACCTTGTTCTGAGACTCGCCTCTTGAGAGCATCAATCTCGTTATAACCCGTAGCACGGTTGATCTCTCCTCCAGCTTTGCGCAGATTGACCGCCAAACTAGCTAGAGTATCGTCTGTCTTATGACGCGCTGTAATAGCAGCCTGCGTAGACCATTCTTGGGCGCGAGCGCGTAATCGCGACAGCAGAGCTTCGGAAGACGCCGGAGGGTCGTCTGGATGACGAGGTGCAGAGAAGCTCCTGGCAGGGTCCGTATATGCTTCTGATGGTGAGCCGCTCTCCAAGCTCGATGTAGGTGTAGAAGATGAAGATGCCGGAGTCTCTTTACTCTCTAAGTCGGAAGGGCGGGCCGCAGCTTCTTGTGGCGGTCGCTCAGTTGAGTAAAATCGTTGAACAGGAGTCAAGCCAGGCGAGATATGACGAGAGTTAGCAGAGAGACATATTCTTCGTAGATACAGAGGCTGTGGAAGACCCCGTCGAAGCATGCTCTGTCGTGGCAGATGGCAAGCTATGGCAAGTTCGCCACGACGCGAGACGCGCCGGGTTGTCTCCGACGGCCATCATCACCCCAACCATATTGAACTCGCCTGCCTGCGACACCTCTGCAGTTGACTGACGAGTGAATATGAACCTATGCTACGCGTGTATGATTAGCGTCGGCCCATCTCTCTGTTCTTATTTGCAGCATACCGCGCCATCTACTGGCGTTCACGATTCTTTTCTGAGTGGAGTCATGCCCGTCCTGATATCATCGGCTCGGTGACCTCTGCGATCGCCATTGGACTCTGCGCAGGCCACGTGTGGTCCGCAAGGACACTCAAGACCCGATGTCGTTTACGTGCACAATTGTGGCACACACGAGTCAGTTATTTAGATTCAAACAGTGAGAAGATGTCTTCGCCTGGCGCGTTGCCGGAAGCAAAACAGGCTACTCTATATAATGAGTCCGCCACACGTCTGCAAGAAGCAACACTCTCCTCCCAGCATTTTTCTTCATTGCCATGAGCAGCGACCAGTATACCAAGGACGCTCTGGCATCTCTGGCCAGTACGGTCGTCGACAAGGCCCCCTACTTTGGTTCACTTCCACTTCACGCCGACGCGTTCAAGATCTACTTCGAGGACAAAAATGGCCAGGGACAGTACGTTAGAACTTCTATCTACTCGAGCTGATGCTGACAACTTGGTTACACAGCTCCGTTAATACGGCGAGCGCGACTAATGAGCAGTTGAACATCCTTGCTGAGGCCTGTTCCGTCGCACCCTTCGGTCGTGGCGCCGAGGCCGTTGTGGACGATACTTACCGCAAGGCGGGGAAACTTGACCTGCCGTACTTTGCCATTCCCTTTGAGCCCGCGACTACCCCTTTGGTCGCCGGCATCAAGGAGTCTGTTCTCGAAGGCAAGGCGTCCAAGCGGCCGATCCGGTTTGAGCTGTACAAGGTCAATGTATACGGTACGACGTGCTACCGAAAAACTATTCTAGACACTGACTCGATCAACGTTCATGTAGGTGAAGGCGGTTTCTTCAAGGGGCACAAGGATACACCCCGCAGCGCCACCATGTTTGGTTCTCTTGTCCTCGTCTACCCACTGCACACTCCGGCGGCGCGCTCGTCTTTCGCCATCAAGGCCGCGAATGGACCTTTGACTCCGCTGCCGCAGGCACTCGGGATAGCTCGCCTGCGTTTGGGTACGCTGCGTTCTATAGCGATGTCGAGCATGAGGTTCTTCCTGTGACGTCCGGCTACCGTGTTACGGTCACCTACAACCTTTACTTCGACGATGTCGAGGATGGCACCCAGCCTGCGCCGGCCTTTACCTCATCGGATGATATCACTTTCTCGAACCACTTGCAAAGCTTGCTGGACGACCCTCAGTTCTTGCCTCAGGGCGGATACCTTGGCTTCGGTCTCCGTCACTCCTACCCCATCCAGTTCACGGAACACTTTTCTCCTGTGAAGGAGGGTTTGCAGTACCTGCTCGACGTGCTCAAGGGGGCGGACGCGAGTGTGTTACGCGCGGCCCGTGCCGCTGGTCTCTCAACCCAGCTTCGTGTCGCATATGACACCAATATGTATGTCAAGTACAAGGCGCGCGATATCACCGTTCTCGCGACGGAGGTCATGAGCGGCGAGTACTCGGATTTAGACTTCTGGTACCACCTCAAGAAGTACTGCAACGGCGCGCCGTTGTGGCCTGAGGGCCATAAGCAGTACCGGGTAGAGCGCGAAGTGCATTGGGTTACCCCGCGCAAGAGCGGTTCGCGGTTCAAGTCCGTCGTCCTGACTTATGGAAACGAGCCATCGTTCCGGTGCTACTATACGGACCTGTGTCTGCTCGTCGCCGTCGGCCCCAGCGGCGAGAGGACGGCAAAGGAAGATCTCACGAAGATCAAGGTCAAGCCCGAGCCATCCTCTGACGATGACGACTTAGGCTCCGATGAAATGGCCAGCTTTAGCTCTGGAGGGAGATCTGATGCGTACGATTCAGACGATTATGAATGGCCGCCGTTGGAGGACAACTGGAGGACAAGTCTTACTCAGCGCAGACATGCAAGTGTAGAGGACAGCGAAGAGGAAGACATCTATGGGGATGAGGAGGATGAGGAAGAGAATGAGGGCGAGGACGAGGACGAGGACGAGGACGAGAAAGGTGGTGACTCGGAGGAGGAATAAATGCGATTGTATTACGTTCGTCTCATTGCATACAGATGCATTTCACATTTTCAGCTTCAGGAGTCAAGCTCATGCAGAGATATATGCGTTCACTGCCTGTGTCACGGTACCTAGCTCAAACAACGCTGGCCGGAGTCGGGGATGCTTCGGTATTCGAAAGGTGACTGGCTGGGACGACAGCCAGCGAGTAAGTGATAGTGTGGAGTACATGGCTGGAGGTAAGCTGCTGGGAGCAACATAGAGTACAAGATGTGCAAACAGGTCTATATAATCTGGGAACGTACTGTCAACTGAACTTGAAGATGAGCATGTTGAAAGTAGTAACGGCCGCGGCCGCTGGTGGTGATCGCTCAGTTGAGTAGAAACGTTGAACAGGAGTCGATCCAGGCGTAATACAACGTGAGTCAGCTGAGAGACATATTCTTTGTAGATGCAGAGGCTGCGGAAGAGCCCGTCGAAGCATGCTCCGTCACCGTGGCAGATGGCAAGCTGTGGCAAGTTCCCGCGACGCGAGACGCGCCGGGTTGTCTCCGGCGGCCATCATCACCCCTACCAGATTGAACTCGCCTGCTTGTGACTCTTCTGCAGTCAACTGACGAATAAACCCAATGTTACGCGTGTACGATCGACGTCGCTCTTATTGCATTACACCGCACCATCCACTGGCGATCATCATCATGATTGTTTTCCGAGCGGAGTCATGCTCGTACCGATATATTGGGCTCAGTGAACTCTGTTGATTCTCTGCAGTTCACGTGTGGTCTGTAATGACACTCAAGACGCCATATCGTTTACGTGCACAGGCTGAGTTGTGGCACACTCGAGTCAGTGAAAAGATGCCTCGCAGGAACGCGACGGCCACGCTGCCGGAAGACAGGCAGGATGCGCTATATAATGAGCGCGCCACACGTCTGCAAGATGCATCGATCACACCTCAGCCTTCTTCATTATCATGGACAGCGATCAATACACCAAGGACGCTCTATCATCTCTGGCTAGTACGGTCGTCGATAAGGCTCCCTACTTTGGTTCCCTTCCGCTCCACACCGACGCATTCAAGATCTACTTCGACGACAAACATGGCCAGGCGCGGTATGTTTGGATAGCTTTTGTAGTGGAACTATATTCCGATTCTTTGCACAGTGCTATCACCACGGCGAACAGTACGGACGAGCAGTTGAGTGTCCTCGCGGCGGCGTGTTCCGTCGCGCCCTTCGGCCGCGGTGCCGAGGCAGTTGTCGACGATACCTACCGTAATGCGGGGAAACTTGACCTGCCACACTTCGCCATTCCGTTCGAACCGACGACTACGACTCTCGCCGCTGGCATCAAAGAATCTGTGCTCGACGGCAAGGAGTCCAAGCGCCCGATCCGGTTCGAACTGTACAAGTTGAATGTCTATTGTAGGCTTCTATAATGTGATGGGGGTTCAAGACACTGATCAGTCTGGTATAGGTGAAGGCGGCTTCTTCAAGGCGCACAAGGATACTCCTCGCGGCGCCACCATGTTCGGCTCGCTCGTCCTCGTCTACCCTACCACCCACACTGGCGGCGCGCTCGTCTTCCGCCACCGAGGTCGCGAATGGACCTTCGACTCCGCTGCGGCTGTCCACCACGATGGAGCGCCTGCTTTCGGCTACGCTGCGTTCTATAGCGACGTCGAGCACGAGGTTCTCCCCGTCACCTCCGAGTACCGTGTCACCGTCACCTATAACTTGTACTTTGACGACATCGAGGACGATACACAGCCTATGTCAACTTCCGCAGCGGCGGACGATGACCCCGCTTTTGCATCTCGACTCGGGCGCTTACTCGACGACCCTCTGTTCCTACCCCAGGGCGGGTACCTCGGCTTTGGCCTTCGTCACTCGTACCCACTCCAGCTCACAGAAGAGTTTTATCCTACGGAGAAGGGCCTACAACATCTGCTCGACATGCTCAAAGGCGCCGATGCGAGCGTCCTACGTGCAGTTCGTGCCGCTGGTCTCTCTACTCAACTCCGTGCGGCATATGACACTGAAATGGACTCATACGACTACGGCGTGCATGACATAACCGTTCTGACAACGGGAGTCATGGGTGGTGAAATGACAGAATCGTCGCTTTGGTGTCACCTCAAAGAGTGCTACAACGGAACCGTCTTATGGCCTAAGGGCCACAAACAGTACCGTGTCGAGCGCGAAGTGCACTGGGTCACTCCACGGGCGGGCGCTTCGCAAGTCAAGACAATGATGATCGCCTATGGTAATGACGCGTCTCTTGAATACCATTACGCCGAACTGTGTCTGCTCGTCGCTGTTGGACCGAGCGGTGAGAGGACGGCGAAGGACAATCTGACGAAGTCCGAAAGTGAGTTATCTCTCGATTGGGGTACTTAGTCCCCCCAAATACTGAAGTATTTCAGATGAGTGGCTGGATAGTGTGCACGATGAAGACGACTACGATTGGTCGGGTGTAGTTAAAGAGGGTAACAATGAGGAAGAGGAGGAACAGATGGACGAGGAGGAAGACGAGGAGGAGGACGATAATCCCTTTCTGTGATCACTTCCCTGTCTGTACATGATCGACGAAACCACCCAGCCGGTCTACGATTGCATGTATGATCAACATTCTGTTCCATTCTGTTATCTCTATGAATCTACATGACCACAATTCGTCCACTTCATCGTCTTCTCGCGCTGGCGTACCGCATGTGTGTCGGTGTCGACATTCGCGCTTTCCGCCTGCTTATGCGCATCCGAGTCGATTTGGTACTGTAGGGCCGGCTTACGCAGAGACTCTATGGGTCAGTTCACTGTCACCCAGCTGCATCGAGACCAGAATCGGCGATGCATCGGCGTGCGGCCGTGGCAATCTTGAGCAGCTGAAATATCGGTTTTCATTCGCACCCAATCATGATGTTTGACATTGTTAACATTTGAACGGGCATAGCGGTAGATACTAAGATAGGTATACTAGACGTGAGCAGACGCTATATCCTCAACTTCAAGTACGACACGTCGTACCCGCCTGATGACGATGACGGTGAGTAAGCGGTACCGGTAACGCGGAGACGTGGGTACGCGCCAGTGTGCGCAGCCGGACAGAGCGGTGATGGCGGCAACGCACGCGCAAACTCAGCGTTGGGATACGTATACGTGGTCAATGGGCTTAACTAGGCTTAACTCAATGTTCACAGACTGTGCCTACTTATTGCCGCGTGAGATCGGTGTCAATGGACTAACGTGAAGATCGTCATATGCACAGAACTTTATTTGGCGTACGAAGATGACATAGGGCCGTTCCGTCGTATGAACGGCCCTGAGTGGCGTTCAAGGGAATCAATGACAGGATCCCGAGGTGTCCAACCACTGTGAGGTCTCCAGTACTGCCACGCGGGGACACAAATTCATAACGGTTTGGTCAGGCTGTCGCTCAGATTGGGATCGCAGCAGCGATTTGCGAAAGTTGTCGACAGTGCCGCGATCTTTAGGTCGACATAGCTAGAGGCAATAGTAGGCTCGAGTACCAAAGACGTCAGAAAGCTGAGAACCAGGATAGTCATAGGGTCGGCAAGCGCAGTAGAGCACAACCTCGGTTAAGCGGATGTGTCGGCGAGTCTACGGGCTCAGTGGTACCGAGCTCGAAGTCGGGAGTGCCTCTAAGTCCTAACACGCAGAGTGACACCGCACCCGGATAGCTCACACGGACATTGGAACTTGGAATCAGCTGAAATCGGTAACAAGAAGAACCACGGAGGAGGTATGGCCGAGGAAGCGCGCACACTTCGTGAGGACAGCGACATCAGCAGCGGAAAGTAAAGCCGGGACATTCGGGATGGCTTTCCTATCCGGCTAGACAGGCGTGCGTGGGCAAATAGACAGGTTTCGTCAAGACGTCAATTGGTTTGCGAGAGAAGATGGGCCGAGTACGAAACGAGGAGCGACGGTGGAATTGCGAGATGGCAGGACCGGAGAACCGACGCGAGCGCCGAGAGCGTGGCGCCCATGCGGCCCGCGATCAAAATATTGGCATCGGTGTCCTCACGGCTGCTCAAAAGACACGTCCTCTTGCGGTTCTGCTCTGCCCTTCATCTTACCCCGCCCGGAGGACCCTTCTCTCCTTACTTTTGCCCGCCATGGCTATCGCGTCGACCTCGGATGTTATCGTGCTTTCGGTCGGCTTCGTTCTTGCTGCAGTATACCTCTTCCGCGAACAGATCTTCGACTCTGGCAAGTCGAAGAGCTCGGTGCCCATAGCTTCCAAGAGCACCACAAATGGCTCTGGAAATCCTCGAGACTTTGTGGCGAAGATGAAGGCCGGTGTAAGTGTCCCCTCTATCGATATTCTGCAGTCGGAGTGTCTGGCAATAGTACGGGGCGTACGACATGGTCCGATTCCGCGCACGCCGAGTACCCCGTCGGTCTTCGGTTGCGCCGGGTGCGATTTCGGGGCAGACGATGCTGCGCGCCTGTGTACATGCTGCGATGTACATGGTCTCGTCATGCATACTGCTCGCTGCCGGTGCTTCAAACCATGGCAAGCCGTTACCCGCGGATCCGAATTATCTCCCGTCGGAGGTGTTCTGTATGTGGCGTGTGCTGTCAAAGTCAGCTCGGTTCTGTAAACGCACGCTTCCATTCATCCGAGTGGTGGCTAAGTGATTAACGTTGTGCCATGCTGCTTCGACGACCGTTATCCGATCCAGTCATGCTAATGCCTCTTATAGAATAAGCGCCTTGTCATCTTCTACGGCTCCCAAACCGGTACTGCCGAAGAATACGCCATCAGGATAGCGAAGGAGGCCAAATCCAAGTTCGGCCTTGCATCTTTGGTCTGCGATCCCGAAGAGTACGACTTCGAGAACCTCGACACGTTGCCGGAGAACTGCGCGGCGATCTTCGTCATGGCCACATATGGTGAGGGCGAGCCCACGGATAACGCTGTGCAGCTCATGCAAAATCTATCGGACGAGTCCTTCGAGTTCTCAAATGGCGAGCACAAGCTTGAGGGCCTCAAATATGTCGTCTTCGGTCTCGGTAACCGCACGTACGAGCACTTCAACCTCGTCGCGAAGCAGGTGGATCAGTACCTCTCCGAGATGGGCGCGACGCGCATGGGCGAGCGTGGTGTTGGTGACGACGACAAGAGTATGGAGGAGGATTACCTCGAGTGGAAGGATGGGATGTGGGAAGAGTTTGCTCGGGTCATGGGCGTCGAGGAGGGCACTGGCGCCGATGCGCCCGACTTTGCCGTCACCGAGCTCAC
>KV424651.1:0-76300 GCA_001632445.1 Peniophora sp. CONT | reverse complement strand
GTCATAGTTACTATAGGTTAGTGGTAGGTCACTCATCGAGCCCTTCAGATGGTGGTTGGACAGACAAGTCGCGGCACGCGAGAGGCGTGGGAACTAACTCCCCGTTCGGGCGATTCGTACAGGCACGGATGAACATGCCCTTTGGTAAATCAACGAGTCAGGGATGACTCGTAATAGCGGTGCTGAACGCAGCCACGCCAAAGTCCGGCGTATAATCGCTGTCGACGCCCTGCTTGCTAACGACGTACTTGCGCCCGCGCTTGATCCAGTCCCCGATGATTGCTGGCCGGCCCGTGGTTACGAGCTTGTGCTTAGTATTCTGGTGATGATGTGAGTGATAGCAGTGCGTGATGAGAGCACAGGTACTTACATTCCAAGAAGGGGAGTCCAGCTGTACCTTGAGCGCTAACCAGCGCCGAATAACAAGACCACACGTCCCGTCCGAAGTCACCTGCTGGAGCGCCGTGGCCGTCTGATATAAAAAATTTGACTCGGCAAGGGGTGGCATGTGCTCGTCCCTCAGCGTTTGGAGCGCCTCGCGAGTGGTAAGGTTGTCGAAGTTGACAACTGGCGGGCCTGGCATGGTGCGGAGGAGGCTGCTCGATGCGCGACCAGACCCGAGGGCAGGTGCACTAAAGCTATGTGCGAGCGGGCGGTCGAAGAAGGGAAGCGGCATGAGAGATCTCGGGACAGAGGCAGGCGCTACAGGCTGAATGCTGGCAGGCGTGGACGGGCGTTCAGGTGAATTGGTGGTATTCAAAGCCAAGTGTGGGATTTGAGAGGTTGCGGGTGTCGAGCCTTGCACCTGAGCGGATGGGCGCGACGTAACTCCCGCAGAAGCTGTAGAAAGCTGTGGCCGCATGAATATGCTCCATGCTGTATTCGAGAAGTGCCCCGATGCTGCTGCCGATGGTAGGGCAGCCCGTGTCAGCAAGGGATTGGTGGCCCTTCTCAGTGAAGACCGGCTGTATACACGCAAGATCGGCGGGCAGCTGGGTGCAGGCGCTGGGACTGCCGGAGAGACGGGCGATGGACTGACAGGTGTTGAGATTGGCGGGGCAGTGTAAATGGATGGGGAGAGAGGTGCATCGGGTACTTTCGGTGAGGAGACGTTGCGCTCGGGCGTGCTGGGAGGCGGGGGAAGGAGAGTACGAGCCAGCGTCAAGAAGCGCTGCGCAAGTTCCTCGCGGTGTTTCCGGAGACGCGCGATCTCTTTCTTGAGGGCTATCATGGCCTCACTCTCCGGCTAGATGATGTTGGGGTCTTCGTCACTATTTCCGGTACCAGCGGGACCGTCCAGATCGGTACGAGGGTGTGCTTGGGTGCGACTCTCTCCCTCATCGGCCTCCTCCTCAATCGCGGACCGCTTATGGTTTGGAAAAGCGCTAGAGCCAAGGGGGACACGACACCGTATCGAGCCAGCTGGTGGGGGAGGGGGTAGCTCGCCAACTAGGTGGAGGAGTGAGTGGCGACCAACACGCGGTATGTTGTCTAGTGTTGGTGTTGGCGCAGGCATAGGTGCAGGCAGAACGATCTTGACAGCAGACTGCACCTCAATTGAAGATGGCGGCGGTGGGGTACTCGGGAACTTCAGCATCGGAGGGGGCGTTGGCAGTTCATCGTCGACTGCCCATCTTGCAGGATCGTCTACGTCGTACATAGGGTAGTCCTTGTTGTTGGGCAGCACTGGTGCCGCAGCCTTCAACGGGCTATCTGCGAGTTTGGCGGCACTCTCAGCGGGCTTCGGTACAGTTTCCAGAGGTTTCGCCACGCTCGCAGCCTCAACAGTTAGTCCGCCTGTAGCCGCGGGCGCGGCTGTTGTCTTGACGGCATGACTAGACGGAAGTGGAGGAGCAGTGTTCGACTTCTGCATAACAGCAGGTCCAGCAGCGGGTGTCGGGTGTACGCGCATAATTGGGCGGTGTGTACCTAACGCGAGTTTGTTCAGAGTACCATCGACGGAGGTTGCTTCAACGTCGCGGCTAGCCAGCGCCCTTGCGCTGATCTTCGGCTACAAGCAAGGTAAGCTAGAATCGTAAATGACGCTGCAAATTACTCACGGTATATGTTATCCAGATACGCCCAGAAATGGTCTAAGACAGTTTTGTCCACGAACTCCTGGTTGTAGGCGTATAGAGACTGCAAGTCGTTAGGCGTAGCATGAGAGCTACAACAAGGTTAGCAATCTAAGGCTTGTCAACGAGTAATGAAATATACTTACTGTATGACCTCAAGCTTGCCGCCGTTAGATAAGCGTGGTCCACCAGCGTAGAAGCTGAATACCCAGCTGGTCTGGAAGCTCAGCGCGTTGCCGATCTTCTTCAAGGTGTTGTGGAGGCAAGATACAGCTCTATTGTAGCGGTTAGAGTGTCACTAACGAAGCGCAGATGGACAACGCTTACTTCTCGCGGTCCAACAGCTTGGTTTCTATTGCTACGCGGATAGCAGCCTCTTGCAACGCGCGCATGGCCTCGGTCTCCTCCTCATCCTTGCCTCCCTCCTCCACGGCTCCTCCCTCGCTCTCTCCTGCACCCGACTGCACTACAGACGACGGTCCCGCGCTCGAAGGTCCAGCGGTCGGCGCTGACGATGAACTGGATGCAGCAGCAGAGCCAGACGCGGTCACGTGAGTAGACGCGTTCGCGCTTAGCGCGGGTTTCACCAACGCGGACAACTCCTCAAGCGTCTGCTCGCCCGCTGCCTTTATAGCCATGATCTCCGCCTTGATCTCCTTCGTCTCCTTCTTGAACGCTTCCTTGATGATCTTGTTGCGCCAACTCATCACCTTTGGGATCTTGGCGCCGGGAGCTAGAGTCTTAACAAAAGTCTGGTACTCTTCGTCGGTGGCGGAGACGTGATCCGGGTAGTAGCGCGAGCAGTATATCTGCCAGGGCTGCATTGTCTTCTTCGGCTGAAGTAACGCCTTCGAAGTGCCCTTGCGCTTGGACTTGGACACCGCGTCTGCGGTGCCGGCAGCGCCGCTCTTTGCGATGAGTGCTGCCGCCGGCGGGTCTCCTTCATATCTTGCCGCTGTGTTACGAAACCAGTCCCTTAGGCGCTGCACTTCTGTTAGCCTCGAACGGGATGAACTGTGTGGCTGGCGCTTACTGTGCGATACGGGATCTCCACCCCCTCTGGACGCGCCCTGCTGATCTTATTCGACTTCGTGCGAGTCTTCTCGTAGTCCGGCGTTGTCTTGTTATGGTGTGGGAAGACGGTGAAGAAGTGCGTGCTGGCGAGTGTCATGAACTCCTCGATCTTGTCTTCTTTGGCAGCAACGCGGTACAACTTGAGTAACGGGATCATCTCGACGAGCTCCACGATTGGGAAGCGGAAGGGCGCCTTCTTTGTCGGGACCACGACGTCGATCACGATAGGGTCGTTCTGGACGCCCTCGCCCTCAGCCGGTATGGCATGAAGATTGGTCGGAGGTAGAGTCGATGTATCCTGCAGGCTTTCCACGAGCTGCTGGAATTCGAGCTCGGACAATGACTTGGTACCAGGCGGACGGAGCTGCTGGGTGAACGGCTGGTTGTCGGTGCTGGGAGGCGGGTTGCTGTTGGTGCCGGGATGCTGGTCGCTGTTGGTGCTGGGAAGCGGGTTGGTTTCGGCGTCGAGGTCAGCATCTGGGTCGTCAAACATCTCCTCGAGTTCAGTGTCGAGGAGTTCTTCGGGCGTCATGGTGCGGCGTGCAATTCTGGGTGGTAGAAGTGGTATATGTGTGGCGGTGGACGGGAAAGAAAAGAGAGAGAGGTCTGTAGCCCCCAGTCCTTTTGAATAAGCGGTGCGTACCTACGCGGCCGAACTTCCGGGACGCGAACGAGTTTCAAGTGCGCACATGGAAGGCTCGGCGCCGCACGTCCATTATTGGACACGTGCCGATCCTGGCTCTTCATTTTAGTATCCATCAAGATGAGCAGGGCGCGAGGACAATGTGTGTATTTGGCGTGCCCTAGAATATATCTACTCCAGCGCGTCGACTATTCCATGTTGCGCATCTTCTTCTCAATCCCCCGTTTCTAAATTACCATGGCTATGCCTCCTGCCAACTTGATGTGTATGTGTTTTTACTTCTATTATGCGACTCGATGCTTATTGTTACCTTCAGATCTTTGGACGTCTTCCGGTGCTATGCCGGTGACCGGTACGCGGCTTTGACATCCGATTTGTTGTTGACTGTATGTTTTGCTGACTTTTTTTTTGACTCGCGTAGGTCCTGCTTTGGTCGAAGCACTCAGGCGCGTGCTGCGCGATGCTGCAGGGAATGACGGTGCTGGCGTTGGCGAGCAAGTGGTGTGGTACGCCTGCTGCTTCCCGGACGGGTTCTCAAGGGTTCTCAACCAGTATGTGATGGTGCGCGTTGTGCAGACATATGTAACTAATTTCTCGGACAGAGCTGATTCCGATCTCGCAGTCATTGGCACCCCAGGCGCTACTCACCGCGGCTACGCAACATTCGATGAGGCTCAGCTTCACGCCAATTCTTACAGCTGGAAGAACCTCCCCAAGGAGCTTCACGAGCACTGCGGCCAAAATGGTTGCATCCACTCGCAGATTGCGAACTTGACCCACCGCGCCACCGCGTACACCACGCACCCTATGGACGTCCCCGATTACCCGCAGGGTCCCCCGCAGTACACGGTCACGGTTACCCTCCTGAACTTTGTCTCCTATGTTCAGACGCCGCGCGAACTCATTGCGCTTGTTGGCGACTGCTGTGTCTGTATCACCGTCGTAAGTCTGGCATCTTAATCGCAACTATGGATGATTTTCATGCTCACTGTTTCCGTAGGATCGGCCGCTCATTCGCGACGGCAGTAACATCAACACCGCAAGTCTGGACCTGCGTGGCACCGTCCGTGCGGAGCCCGCCCCTGCGGATGACGAGGTGGCCTCATTCGGCTCGCGGGTCCCGTATGGCGAGCATCGTGAGGGCAGCGTCAAGGTCTGGGCCGAACTTCAGGATGGGCACATGCAGCACGTCATCCCCTTCTCCTACGTCTGTGTTGCCGATGGCTCGATTATTGTGCCGCCTCTCGATGGCGCCGTGCCGCTCGTCCCCCCCGCACCCTATGTTCCCCGCCGCAAGGGTTGGTTCTATTGGGCTATTCTGCAGGGTGCCCACACGGGCATCTTCTACGCGCCGGTGTACGTCCGAGATCTTCGTATTCTGGCACACACTGATTTCATATCAGAGCGCGGGCATGAGGGCTCTGCTTCTGAACAAGCTCAGTGTCGCTCGTGCCTGCCTGACGCTTGAGGAGGCCACGGCTTTCTTCTTCGAGGAGCTCAACAATGGATTTGTTTCGATACGGCCCTCGTCCGAAGTGCTTGTGCGGTGAGCACGGAATGCTCGTGCGGCGGCAAGGAAGTCCGAGTAATTGCGGCCGTGTCTGCAGAATATTCAATACCACCGCCATCTTATCACCGACAAAGGACTTGCGACTCGGAGGCGGGAGAGTCCACTGTGAGCACAAAACGCGAGGAAATTCAAGGCCGCGAACCTTGAAAGTTCCGTTTCACTGCCTGCTCCACAGAATCGAGTGTTTCCATATCCCCAGTAGTTTCGAGGCGTACAACGCCGAATACAGTGTCGGAAAGTTTCACGAGCGAAGCCCACGAAAAGGTGGTGAAATTCCAAGGTGAGAACATGACGTCACAAGCTGAGTCAGGCGCGCGGCGCGTCAACGCGACCAAGTCGACGCGTTCTCCTTTGTCTCTGACCACCACCATCGTAACGACCACCATGACAGCCTACCTCTCTCGTCCTGTAACTGGCACAGACGCCGCTATTATACGCCGACTGGCACCTCCTGTGCCGTTAGGGCCCGCGGCTGTCGCGCGACGACTGTCTCAATGGCGAGGTGCGTGTCAGGTAGCTCAACAGGTTCACTGTACTAACTTCTTATCAGCAATGTTGTCAATTCGCACTACTTTTTTACGTACGCTCGTATACTCTTCACGGTCATGTACTTGACTAACTGCAATGACACGGACGAGGATTGGTGTCGCTCCTGCGACTACATACCCCTACATTGGTGATTCGGCTGGAACCTGAGAGTCGGTACGTGTCAGGTGACCCATCCTTATGTGATAGATCATTCAGGACCTGACCCGTCATTTATCGAGCAGCCACGATTGCCGTCGCTATCCGGTGCGAGGTTGTTGCATCCTCTGTTGTTCAGTTTGGGAGTGGGTACTGTACCACATAATTAAACACTGATTTTTTGTAATGTATGTAGTCCTACATATAATAGAACCATTTTCTTGGACAAGTCCACGGCTTTCGGGAGATGAGCCCTGGAAACGGCAAGAATCCCAGTCCGAGCCACAGAAACCCCACCCGAATGCTCATCTCGGCGTGCCATGGATCGCCGGACAAATGCCCCGGGGTTTTCTATACCTGGTCCATGGCACTGTTTTCAATGGTTTAGGTCGTGAAACTCTCGTCTGTCGTACGAATTTCAATGGCTCAGGTCGTGATTTGCCAAGGTTATGACCTTGAAAGGGCTCTTGAAAGTCCGCACCCGTGCGGCCTTCAGTGGTCAGACATGTTGTGCACTGTACCAGGCTGCTTCGATCTGCCACCTTTGAAGGTCTCAGCTAAGAGTGCAGATAGTATATATTACCATGAAAGCATCAGACACGATGCACAACAGCCATTCAGCACACGTTCGGGTCTATCGGTGCTCAGACCATCACGCGCGATAGAGGAAGGCCATGGAGATCAAACGGCACGAAAGATGACATTGAACGCGACAGAATGAGCCAGTATGCATAAGAACTACGCCCAACGCCTGATTTCATTCGCGTCCCGAAGTGTAACCCACTGCGCGAGAGCTTGCCGGTAAGTCGAATGACCTTCAGTAACGCGCGCCCGAGGACAATCGCCGTGCGCGGCCACAACATGATCCCTACGATAGAGGCAAGTCATATCAGCCCTTGTGTTGTGATCGTAGACTTCAGACTTACCAGTCCGAGTAAATACCGGGGCAGCGGTTCTTCCATGAGCAATACCATGGATGCTGGGAACGTTTGCCTCTGCACACGTAGTCCGCGGGAAGGTTCCGCGGTCGATAATCCACGCCCGCGGTGGGAGGCGGCGCATATGAAACTGGGACTGATGATGCAGCGCCAGCATCGTGTGATTCACCAGGCTGATGAGGTGTAATGGTAACTGAGATAGGCGCAGGGGAGGGGCTCGAACGAGGTGAAGGGGGAGGCGAACTAAGGGACGAAGGGACACTAATGGAGTCCGTGCGGCGGACAGGCCGCTCCCTAGCCCTCGTACGAGCAGTGGGAGTGAAAACAAGCACTGATCCGCTCTCAGTAAGACGTTGGCAGAGTATATCCCGGTATGCGAGACGCTGTTTGAAGATAAATGATAGCATATAGATGGACATGAGTGGACTGACCTCCTCTATCGAGCCCGAGCCGAGCCAACATACTTCGTTACCAGCTGACAATACACGCTTCCAATGACGAAGAGCAGAGGCCTCCGAGCTAAAGCGAAACGCAACGGAGCCGCTGAGGAGGTATGTATCGACGATGGCCTCGAAACTGGCATCGTTGGGTCAATCGGTAGGTGAGAACGCGCAGGCCTGACGCACTGGGTCTTCACGCCTGGATTGAAGCCGCGCACTATGACGCAGTCTCGCAACCCAGACTCGTTACCACCCAGACGAGTGAGATCAAGATCAACTCGGTCTTCAGGCTCCATGTCGTGGTGGATCAGAGTATAGAGCGTACGGTAGATCATGGGTACTAGAACGAACCCATTGCCGGAGTCGAGACTTAAATCCCGCGTTTGTTTCAAGTGATCAAGGTGCAGGCAAGACAACAGTAGTGTCTATCAAAAAATACAATGTACATCACCAAGCGGGAATTGTTTCCCTCCTCGCTCCCACAGTCTCTGTCTCGTGCTCGTACTCGACCTCAACCCGTGGTCCACCTGTATATAACGAGTAAGTCTCTGTATACAAGAGAGCGATAGAAGGGAAACACACGTTTTGGTTTCCGCTGGGGGAATGTGGGCTTGCGCTTCCCAAGCGAAGACTTTGGCGGTCTACGCGAGGCCTCCTCATCCTCATCGCTTCCCTCTTCATCATCTTCGTCTTCATCACTACCACCACCATCCTGCACATAATCAGCATTCATGCACGTATACCCGATGTTAGATCCGAACGTACCCCGACCTCCTCCAAATCGCTCAACCCATCCTCATCCCCCGAAATATCACTCACAAACTCCCTCTCGCCCCATTCTCCCTCCTCCTCTATCTCATCCTCCTCCTCTTCGTCTGTCTCCTCGTCTTCCAACTCCACACCCGTTTCCGTACCCTTCTCCTTCGCACGCTCCTTGTCCAGGATAGCTTGCCAGACGGACTCGTTGACGTTGAGCGGCGCGTCGCCGTATGCCTTTGATTTGAGACGCTCGAGAAGCTCTTTTTCGATCGAGCGTTCGAGATGGGCGGCGGAGAGGGCTTTACGCTCGCGGACGGCTTCGCGGCGGTCTTGTTTCTTTTTGATGCCGACGAGTTTGGGTCTACGTACGGTGTAAGTAATATTGATACGAAGGGAGATTGACAAGACTCGGGAGTGGCGCCGGTAGGATGTGCAACAAAAGATGCGCGAGATGAAGAAATTATATACGCACTGTTCTCGTAGCTTCAACTTGCGCATTTTAATGAGATACTGCGTGATTTTCGTGACGCGCTGCTTGCATTTGTGAACCGTGAAGTTTGGCCAGTACAGCAGCTCCTTGTCGATCTATGTGGCGCGAAGATCCGTGCAGAGCACAGAATCCATAGAGGAGCATGAGCAGGTAGAAAGGCAGCAGGGAAAGGGGATTGCATGTTCATGCGATGTAGTCGAGACACAGGCGGCCGAGGAAGATGATAGCGATGGAAAGCATGAGTACGATCTCGGACGCGCAAACCGACGTACGCACCTGCTCAAGCGCCTTCGAGTAGTTATTGCTTAACTTTA
This sequence comes from Peniophora sp. CONT, assembly GCA_001632445.1. Lineage (NCBI taxonomy): Eukaryota > Fungi > Basidiomycota > Agaricomycetes > Russulales > Peniophoraceae > Peniophora > Peniophora sp. CONT. The sequence continues at coordinate 67,313 of KV424651.1, read as the reverse complement.
TCCTCTCCCACATGTGCTTCGGACTATGCGCGCGCTCGATAGTCTTGACACAAAGATATAGCACCCCTACATCGCATCACAACTTCAGCGCCAAGCCCTGCACTGATATAAACGCGCGCAGATGCACCTTCCTTCTCGCGTACGGTCGCGTATCGGGAGTTTGCCAATGGACATGACTGGCGCGTGCAGAAACCTGTGACATTATACTCGTTGCGACAGAAGTTTTGTGTTGCAGTTCTGCGAGTACGCGCGCGGTGGTTAGAACGGGTGCGTCCGCGGGGAAATTTAGAGGGGACTCGCACTTGACTTTGTAGGAGCAAAAGGACTGGCCGATCGCAGACCAGATCACGTCGTCCGCCTGCATATTTTGCGCGCGGTATCCAGAAAAGCGGCTAGAGTAGGGAAGCAGGCAAGAGCGTACAGAACCGAGGTGAAGGCGAAAAGAAAGTTCGAAAGTGTGGACTGTCGAATTTTCGCACGCGAGCCTTGACGCGCGCCGCGCCCAAGCGCCGGCGCGCGCCTCTTCCGTGACCCATCCGCCATGCTGCGCCACTCGCTCTCTACACTGGGCCGACGACCCATATTTCCTCCCGCTTCTGCTTTTGGACTATTACGACGAAGATATCACTTTGATACGCATCACTTTGTGAGGAGGTTGGAGGAGGAGGGGTTGAGTCGGGCGCAGGCGGAGGGGATCATGACTGCCATTGCCGAGGTTATCGACGAGAGCATACGGAATATGACGGGGAATATGGTCACGAAGGCTGACCAGGAGAAGGTGATTATCTTACACTTGAAATACATACAATGCCTAGCCTCACAGTGCTCTAGCATCACTACACGCAACAAGTCGACTTTGCGCAACTCAAGAGCGAGTTGCAGCTGATGGAGAAGAACGACCTGTCGATGATCAAAGCGGAGAACGAGCGGCTCGTGTCTGACATTGATAAGCTCAAAGCGCGGTTACGAGAAGAGGTTGCGCGGACGCAGGCAGGCGTAAGGTTAGACTTGAACCTGGAGAAGGGCCGCATCCGGGAAGAGGCGAGCCGACAGGAACTCAAAATGAAGGAGGTCGACACCCGCATAGAGCAGGAGATTGCCGGTCTACGTGCTGCGATCCAGTCGAGCAAAGCGACAACGTTGCAATATATCGTCGGTTTCGGTACGTTGCCACAGCTATATTCACGTCTGACACCAAACTCATGAATGCAGTCACCGGTTGCTCTGCTCTACTCATGGCGTACTTGCGTTTCCGCGTGTAGACTCGTTACATTACATATTACCATCCTTATACCGTCCGTATCCCATGCTGTATATTCCATAATTTTACCCCACACTTCTCGTCTAATCATCGAGCGGCGGGAGAACGTCGCTCTCGATCTTTTCGCCCAGCGCCACAGCCTGGAACTTGGTGTACGCGCGCTCGAGGTCGTCGTTAACGATGACGATATCGTGCGCGCTGGGTTCCTTTGCGTACGCGATCTCGAGCAGGGCGGTGTCAAGGCGCTTCTGGACGGCTTCGGGCGCATCGGTACCGCGACCTTGAAGGCGAGCGCGTAGAACGGACACGGACGGCGGTGCGATGAAGAGGAAGACGGGGTTGAGGTCCGTCTTCTTAATCTGGCGCACGCCTTGGACTTCGATGTCGAGCAGGCAGCGGCGGCCCTGGGCGGCGATCGACTTGACGGCCTGCACGCTCGTCCCGTACAAGTTGCCCGAGAACTCGGCGTGCTCGATGAAGCCGCCGTCTGCGACGAGTGCCAAGAAAGCTTCGCGGTTCGTAAAGTTGTAGTCCTTGCCGTCGACTTCGCCCGGGCGGGGCTTGCGGGTGGTGTCTATTAGAACTTGATCAGCACGTGCCCAATAATAGTACACCGATAATTCGGCGTAAAAAATAGACGTACGGGAGACGGAAAAGGCGAACTTGTCTGGGTGGTCGGCAAATAGGCGTTTGAGTAGAGTGCTCTTTCCGACGCCCGAAGGCCCCGAGCAAACGAGCGGGCGTGCAAAGTCTGCGAGCATGGGGTTGATCGTGGCTTGATGAAGGCAACCTGGAGACTGAGCGTGAGAGCCAGCGTTTGGTGAACGATAGAACGGCTTTGGTTTGCTCTTGCGCGGCCACCACGTCTTGCTCAGCGCGTGCTCTCCCTTTCTCCTCTCCTTCTTCAGGCGATACATAAACCCTTCCACGACGACAGCGACGACGACCAGCACGACAGAGCAACGATGGGCGCCCTATGCTGCCGTCCCACGGTCAGATATTATCCACCCCAAATACTCAGAGCTCTATCATTGAGCCTTGCCCGTTTCCCCAGGTCATCGACTTTGACGGCGACGTGAACTTGTTCCACTTCATTTTACTCAGATGCGTCGGAAAGGGTGCATTCGGCAAGGTGCGCAGTCCCCTGGTCGCACCCGCAGACGGCGTTAAGCTTTGTATGTCCAGGTCCGGGTGGTGCAGCACAAGCAGACGCGAGATCTGTACGCGCTCAAGTACATCAACAAGGCCAAGTGTGTAAAGATGAAGGCCGTCGCGAATATTATCCAGGAGCGTCGCCTGCTCGAGGAGGTCAGTTGTCCTGCTCAGTCAGCTGACCGTCCCCGCTTACAATTACGACACTCTGCAGATCGACCACCCGTTCGTCGTCAACCTGCGGTACGCATTCCAGGACGACGAGAACTGTTTCTTTGTTCTCGACCTTATGCTCGGCGGCGACTTGCGCTGTGCGTCACCTTTCCCCCGCCCCTTGGCGCTCCCCCGTCTGACATGATTTCCCGCTGCTAGTCCATTTAGAGCGCCTCGGCTCGCTTTCCGAGGAGACTGTACGATTCTACGTCGCCGAGCTGGCCTCTGCCCTCTCCTTCCTTCACGAGAAGCGTATCATGCACCGGTGCGTCCATTCTCCGCACATACTCTCTTTGCTTCCCCAACCTCTTATCATGAATCCTTCCGCCGCAGCGACATCAAGCCCGACAACATCCTCTTGGACGAGAACGGCCACGCTCACTTGACCGACTTCAACATTGCCGTTCACTTCTCAGAGCGGAGGATGTTGACCGGCGTCGCGGGCAGCATGGCGTACATGGCTCCCGAGATCCTGACCAAGCGCGGATACACCTACCCGATCGACTGGTGGTCTCTCGGCGTTTGCGCGTACGAGCTCATCTTCGGCCGTCGGCCCTTCCGCGGACGGACCAACACGGCGCTCACCCAGAGCATATCCAAGGACAGCCTGCGCTTTCCCGAGAACGCAGAGACCAAGTGCAGCAAGGACGGCATGCGAGCGATCAAAGGCGTGCGTCTATCATTCCGATCTGTTGTTGCTCCGCGCGATTGTGGAACTGATGGTGGCTTTGACTTTGTCAGTTCCTCGACCGCGACCCGTGGAAACGACTAGCGTGCAGCCCCAAGGGCGAGAGTATGGAGGAGATTCAGCAACACCCGTGGTTCGCTGGCATCGACTGGGACCCGCTGACGCGGAAAGAACTGCCCTCGCCATTTGTGCCTGACGTGCGCCGCAATATTTCCCACCCCGCTTATCCTCCGCACCCAACTGACCCTTTGTTCCCTAACAGAGCAAAAAGGCGAACTTCGACGCGTCGCACGAGCTCGAGGAGTTGCTTCTGGAGGATAACCCGCTCAAGGCGAAGCAGCGCAAGGACAGGGACATCAGCACGCTTAGCGCGGAGATGAGGCAGATGGAGGAGCAGTTCACGATCTACGATTTCAAGCAGATGCACCGCAGGTCGTATTATCCGCATAACCAGCAGATCGTGTCCACGATGACGGCGTCGAGTAGTACGGGCGGCATGGTCGCCAGCCGTCCCGTCACGCCCGCCATCTCGGGCGATATGGACGGACCCATACGGATGCCGAGTGCGGACGGGATCACGGAGGTTGGCGTACCGCTCAGCGCTATTCAAAGCGACGACGGTCACATACACGGCATGGGTGAAGCACATGAGATGAGCGAAAAGGTCGAGCCCGTACATGCGCAGTAACCTGTGCGCTATCTCTGTCACGACCGACCCGCTCTTTCACGACCCCGCACGACGCCCTGTCCGCTGTCACCAACATACTGCATACCTTAGCATCGCTACGCCACGCCTATCCGCTCGCTCGTCTACATACCCCCTCGCCGCCACCGTACGCTAATCCTGGTCCGCCCATCCCCTGGGCGCTAATCCGCATCTGACCCTGCCCCGCCGCCTGTCTCGTCCCTATGCATCGCCTAACCGCCTCTCTTATCCTCAATACCTCCTATCTGTCCCTTCGCGCTTCCAGCTTTGACCCGCACACCTACGCCTGTCGTTATCCATGTCAGCCTCCCTAAGAAGCCCCGTTCATTCGTCGTTGTTCACATCCTTTTTGTTCCCCTTTTTTTCCACGTTGGGTGTCCCCTTGTCCCTTGTGTTTCGTGTTCAGTTTTGTTTTACCGTGTATACATTGCTGGACTGGAATTGGTTATATTCACTGGATCCAACGTTCTCCCTCGGACAATGGCAAGGATGGGTTGTCACGCCCAGTTGTCGTGCCGCCTTCGGTTGTTGTTTGCTCTGATCGGAACAAGGTGTAGGCAGATCTTCTTTGATTCGTGCAAGTTTGTTTGACTTGTGTTACGCGTGGGTGCGTACTGACTGGGCTGATATACGTTCTCGGATACTCGGTACGTGGCAAGAAGCTGACATGGCTTAGGAAGCTGGCTGACGTCGTGACCGCAACAGACTATCGCTCGGCGCACGGTGCTTTCGAAGAGATGGCTGGCAGTGCGCATAGCAGCATACCATGCCAGATATTGATCTCGACAAAGAGTTCGCCGGACTTAGCAAGCTCAAACGACATCATCGGACTTTCAGCACCACCGATGCCAGTAGTGCTTCTCTACATTCTGAGAAAGCCAATGCAGACCCTCGAGAAGACCTTCGCCCGTCGTTGCGCAACTGCCAGCGAGGATATAAACAAGGACTTCGCCAGGAAAGGCAAGGTCGAACGTACCTCGGTTGCACATGCCAACGATTCTTTACTTCGTGCATTCCCAGCTTATCCACCATTTCAGCAGAGGACAACGCATTCGGTAAGTCCTGTTTGTTCGCAAACACGAGCAACGGGCATCTCTCTATGTTTGCGACGACGGGCCAGTGCTCGTTGAAAATGTTGTTGTGCAGCTCGTCCCTCGCCTCGTCTATGCGCTCGCGGTCAGTGCAGTCGACGACGAATATGAGGGCCTGAGCTCCCCAGTTGGACCAGCACTTCCACAGCGGGCGAATCTTTGGGTGGCCTCCGAAGTCGCGCAGGGTGAAGTCAGTGTTCTGGTGTCTGACCGTTTCGATGTTGAAGCTGACTGTGTGCGAGCGGTGATCAAAGTTCTGTATAGGCGGTGAATGCAAGGAACTATGACGGACTGGTTGGTATGTTTTCGAAGTCTTGCCGGCCGAGAAGTTGGTATAAGATGGCTATGCGGGTCGGTCATCAGTAACGCGCTTGTTGGTGTTGTAGAAGATGCAATGCACTCGTCTTGCCAGCAGCATCAAGTCCGTACATCGCGACCTTCACCTCTTGGTTGGGATACAGCTGGTCTATCGAAGAACATTCGAATGTGAACATTCAGAGCTGGATCGAAGCCATACCAGTAGCCCACTGGCTGATTGATGAGATGTTCGCGCCCATGATCAGTTCCGAAGATGTGAAAGGACGTGGGGCTATGAGCATTGGGAAGAGTACTTATCCCCGGCTTCAAGGCAGTGCGAGCGCCATTTCATGACGTGTTCAAGAGCACACGCATATCTCGACATGCGGAAACCACGTCGACTTTGAAACTTGTCAGTGTAGCCGGTGCCGAGTCAGGGTACTTAATCGAACCAGTCCAAGATCGCCACGACCAAGGAGCGTCGCTCATGCACAATGGTTTGTGTGTCAATCAGGATGTGTACGACCCATACCACGAGTCAATGCCACCTATCTACATTCTGGGCAAGCCAATGCAGGCCTTCGAATAAACCAACACCGCTCGTTCCGCAGCTTCAATGAAGAATCAATGAGGAATGCCTTGTCAGGTAAGTTTAGACGTACCTCGGTTGCACATGCCATCGAGTCACTTTCAACTCGTGCATCCCTAACTTTTCCGTCAGTTCGGCAGAGGACAAAGCATTCGGCAAGTCCTGTTTGTTCGCGAATACGAGCAACGCGCGTTTCTCTGTGCCTTCGACGGCAACATTGAGAACATTGTTGTGCAGCTCGTCTCTCGCCTTGTCCATCCGCTCGTGGTCGGCGCAGTCGACGACCAATATAATGGTCTGAACTCCCGATACGGCGTCGCGCATGGCGCGTATGTTCCTCCCGCCTGCAAAGTCCATCACGGCAAAGTCGGTACTTTGGTAGCTGACCGTTTCGAAATTGACACCGTCTAGATGAGAGAAGCGATTAGGTTCTATGGAAGCGGCAAAAATGCGAGTACTATGGCGGACATGTCGGTATGTCTTCGGTGTACTGGTGACCGAGAAGCCGGTATAAGATAGCTTTGCGGTGAACCTATGTATCAGTCGTGTTCTTGTTGATGTAGAAGATATGCCCTACTCGTCTTGCCAGCAGCGTCAAGCCCCACCATCGCGACCTTTACTTCTGGATCAGAAAACAGTCTGCCTGCAGGACACATTCGGACATGAACTTCTACAGTTGGTCAATAGTCATACCAGTAGCCCGCTGGCTAATCGACGAGAGTGTCGCTCCCATGAATGGGCCCGAGGATGGGAAAGAACGTAGGGCTATGATCGTTGAGAAGAGTACTTTTCCCCGGCTTTACTTAAGGCAGTGTGGGCGCCATTGTATGACGTGTTCAGGAGCACGGTCGTAGTCAGCCACGTCTACCTCGAAGCTCTTTCGTGAACCCAGTGTTAGGTGACGGGAATCGAGCCAGGCCAATGCTGCCACGAATAGGGAGCACGGTCACTATCATACAGTGCCCAGAGAGAGAGAGAGAGAGAGAGCAAATCAGGATCCGTACGGTTCGCATCAAAAATCGCGGAACTCGACTCGATAGAGACTTATCCAAGTTTCGTGAATCGTACTTGCAGTAGACAGAGAGGTGCTAAAGGTACCTCTCGCGCTAACGTGGCTTGTTGAAGTTTTGCGCAAGCCAATGCAGGCCCTCGTATAAACCTGCTCCAGTCTTCCCGCAGCTGTAGTCAAGAATCAACGAGGGGTACCCTCAAAGATAAAGGGCGAACATACCTTGACTGCACATGCCACGTACTCTCCTTGAGCTCGTGCATCCCCAGCTTCTCCGTCACCTCCTCGACCGTCATGGCCTTCTCCAGGTCTTGCTTATTAGCATACACAAGAACTGGGAGCTCGCGCAGATTGTCGTAAGACATTATGTGCTTGTGCAGCTCCGTTCTGGCCTCGTCTATGCGCTCGCGATCACCGCAGTCGGTGACGAAGATGACAGCTCGGGCCGAGTGATAGTAGCAGTGCCATATTGGTCGTAGCTTCTCACCACCTCCAAAGTCTTGAACAATGAAGTCAAGACTCTGGTACCTGATGGTTTCAAGGTTGAAGCCGACTGCGAAGCAAAATTAGACTACATAGGTGAGGCGATAGGGACGGGAACAGCGTACTCGTCGGTATGGGTATAAACCCTTTATGTCCCACAAGCCAGTATACGATAGCTACCAGCACCATTAGTATGACTCTTGCGAGGTAGAGGCGTGACATGTCATACTCGACTTTCCAGTAGCATCAAGGCCGAGCATGAGTACTTTCACCTCTTCATTGGCGAACAAGCGGCCTATACAGTATATTCAGATCATGATGCCAGTGTAACAGCGATAGTATTGGGTCGAACCAATATATGAAAGGTTAACACCCATGATCGCAGTGGGGATGAAAGCAAGAGAGACAAGAAATATCGAGACCGCGGTATTTGACTCCGAGTCCGGATTTAAGGCTGTGCAAGCACCGAAATCGGTCTAGTACCGTCAACGTCTACGTGTTCGCGCAGACAGCAGTGTCACAAGTATAGCCGCGTATTGAAGAGCCACGATAGTGTCTTCGCTCAATCATCAACAGTACCCAGGACATCCACTCAAGAAAAGGTCACGATCATGGTTCGGAGCAACACGGAAGTGCGTGAGCCGCAGCTTCTCGTGGACTTGTCGAATACTAGCTTCCTTCTGCCACGCCTCGATGTCACTCGATCTACACCTTGAGCCCAGTGTGTGCTTTCCGATGGGAAGTCTTGCCGACGAATGCTCCCTGTACAACAGCTGTTCAACCTGTATTCGGGACAAAGACTCTAGACTGTAAATATCGGCGCTTTGAGTACTGGAGTCTATCTGCCCGTTTAGCTCAGTGGTAGAGCGTGCTACTTGTAATGGTAAGGTCGGTTGTTCAATCCAGCCAATGGGCAATGGCTTTTGATTGGTGGTATTTTTGCGGCCAAGCGTGTCGATGTGACTTCTCGCTGCTGAGCATGACAATAGAAATCTTCGTCGACTGATGTGTCCAATGCTCAACATTAATGTGTGCATATTAGAGGCAGAGCTTCCATGGTGAGCGAGACTCAGGAGTACATCGTGACCTATCGCTACATCTAAATGGTACAGTATTTTACAACGAGCACTTCACTCTACATGTACACGAAAGCAGACAATCGATCGCCAACATAATGACTCACAACAGCCACGCATACCATCACGCAGAAGCGGCAGCGGCCGCATCGGCTTCAGCCTTCTCCTTAGCAGCGTCCTCTTCGTATCCCTCGAGCTTCATGTCGTTGAGACCATAGTCCTCGTTCTGATCCCACGTGCGGTCGAACTCTTCGATCGTCATGTTCGGGTCCGGGTCCGGCGCGTACAAGTTCTGGAGGTACGAGTTCGCGAGCGGGTCTTCGAGGATGAGTGTGAACGGCCTGTCGGCGTTCTTAACCTGCACAGACATATCAGGATCTTCAGAGCAAAGCCATCAATCGAAACAGCGCACCTCCTTGAGGCCCCTAAGGAAGCCCTCAAATGTCTTGCGGTCGCCCGAATTCCCCGCCGAATCCCCCGCGAACACCTTCTCGCTAAGCTCCTCATAGATCTGCTCCAATATCCCCTCCAACGTCGTGAACCTTCCCCCCAGCGTCCCCGCATGCAACTCCAAATCAATCTCCGGTATACTCATCCCACAACTCTCGCTCTTCAAGATATCCCTACTCAGATCCTCCCTATCCTCCACCTTCAACGTTATCCTCCGTCCCTTCTCGCTGATCGCTCCCCCAGACTTCACCTCGTTGTCTCGGTATCCGCATCGGTCGCAGTTGGTGGACATGATGAGTACGTCCTTGAAGTAGGGTATGTTCACTTTCTTCATGTTTGTCGTCGAGGGCGCAGCGCAAGACGAGCAAGTTCCCGGGAACGCGTAAATCTCTTCGTTCTCCCCCTCTCCTCCCCCTCCGGTTTGCTCTGCATCCGCCACAGGTGCGGGCTCGGCATCAGGATCGACGAGCCCGAGCTGGATCATATGTTCGCGCGTGCGGGGGTAAGTCCGCATGTTCCATTTCGGGTCCGCGGTGCTGCCCGAGAACTCGAGGAAAGAGTTTCCGGCGGGGTCATCTAGCTTGACGGTGAACGGTTTGAGCGGTGCGTCCTTCTGGCTCGCCTTTTTCGGTATAATCGGTCCGCTTTGCTCTTTCTCTTCCTCCTCGTCTTCGTCGTCTGCCAGAATAGCGCGCACGCGGTCGAGTAAGGACTCGATCTTGGTGTACGTTGCTTCGTCCTGGATGCGACGGAGAGGCTGGTCGGAGCCGAGATCTGTGAGGACGTCGCGGAGGAGACCTTCGATTGTTGTTAGTTGACCCTTTTTGGGAGGGATGGTGAGTTCGAGTTCGGGGATGGTGACGGTGCATGACTCGGATTTGACGAGTTGTCGGTCAAGATCGGCGCGCTCGAGAACGCGGACGGTGTACACGACACCGTGTTCTAGACTCCTAGCTTAGCACGTGTACAAGCACTGTAATGAAAAATGAGACGTACCGCGTATCTTGCCGGCAGACTGGATTTCGTTGTTTTGGAAGCCGCAGTGCTCGCACCGGAAGGACATGACGATGACCTCGCGGAAGTAGGGGATCGTCGTGAGTAGCAGGCGCGTCATGCCCTGCACAGTGTTTAGCTCACCTAAAGTATATACCTTCAAGCTGAAAGCGCACCTGCTCCTCGCAGTTCATACACAACGACTCGATCTCCTGCACCGTCCTCTCCTCCTCATCTCCCGTGGTAGCATCCGTCGTATCGGCAATGGAACCGATATTCGGGAAGAAGTCCTCTTTCTGCTCGGTAGACATGATGATAGCGTTTCTAGTGGTCGTACAAGCTCAAGAGAATGAAACAATTTTATTACAGAGAAACGAGTCAAGGTGAGCCCAGATGATGCCAGAAGGCAAGGACGCGTGAAATCTTGATCAAATCTTGAATGAAGTCACGCGTGATCAAACGCGCTGAGGTTCGACGCGCCTCGCCACCTCCTCGCACACCACCAGCCATGTTCAACTCGTCACAGTACCAGCCCAGCTCTTCGCAGTATTCTCCCTACGGCCACGACTCGCAGTACGGGCGCACGAGTGCTACACCCGGGCCGGCGCAGGGTGGACATGGGTACGGTGGTGCGAGTACCGCGGGGCATCATCCGTCTGGAAGTACTTGGGGCGCGTCGAGCGCTGGACATGGTGGAATGGGAAACACTTTGAATGACTCGTTCGGACAATCGAGGAGCACGTATCAGCAGGGCTATATCTTGGTATGTGTTATAATGATGTCGCACTTTTACAGGAGCTCATATTCGTGTTTGATCGTAGTCTGCGTCCCAGAACAATGTACGTCTTAACGCTGGGTATTATCTTGAACTTAACACTGATACCTGGCCTACAGAATGCACCGTCCACCAGTCCTCGCTTTGAGGAGTTGCCGGTTGTACAAACAAAGGCGAAGATGAACTCGTCGCTCACACGTGCACCGACTGTCGAGTTCGGCAAGGACCCTATGTTTGAGAGTTCAAGGTGAGATATTCTGATTATTATAGCTGTATGCTTTTGCTAATGCTCTTCAGACGCATGCAAGCATTAGACGAAGACGCACCGCCCACCGCATCCGTGAACGACATTGTGAATGCCACCTACGCAGACCAGCATCAGACCTCCTCACGCAACCGTACCTTCGAGAACTCCTTCTTCGCATCATCTTCGCGCCCACCAATTCCGACGACCACTTCGAACTCTTCATCTGACCCGCTCTACGTTATCGTCTTCGGCTACCCGGCGGACAAATACAGCGTCACGGCGGAATACTTCAAGCAACTCGGTGCCTCCGGAGGCGCAGAGCCCGTTCCAGAACTCTTGAACGCGTTCAAGATCGGGTACAATCAACCGGCAGACGCGTTGCGTGCAGTACGCAAGAACGGAGAAATACTCGCCGGACAATGGATGGTGGGCGCCAAATGGGAGAACCAAGCAAAGGCAGAGAGCGTCCTGGGCTCGAGCCTCTTCATTTCCACATCGCCAGGCGCATTGCAGGGGCAGGGGCAAGGACCGCAAGTGGACGGGATGGCAGTGGACGAGCCGCCTTCGTCGCTCGTGCGCGCTTCGTCGGGCGGCCCGCGCACTCCCGTCGGTGGAAGCGCTGGCGGCGCTTACACGCCCGTGCGACTGGCGCCGGCAGCGTCGGCGTTCAGGAAGCCTGGGACGGCCCCTGCCACGCCCGCTGCGCCCAAGGCAGCAGGGCCGGGTGCGACGCCTGCACCGACGCCGGGCAAGGGTGTTCTGGGTCAGGTTTCGGATATGATATTCGGCTGGTAGACTTTTGCGTTGATGTGCTGTGCTGTGTACCGCTTTTTCAGGAGACTTGTTCTATATCTAGCTTCTATACCGTGTCACCTGTCCGTAGTTGTGGAAAAAAAGGCTAATCATCTGTCACAAGTCGCGGGTAGCGAGGTCGCAGCGTACTTTCTCATCGGACGTCATGTTCCTCCTGAGTACACCCTCGACTGCACTCGACGGCCACCATGTCCCGGTCCCCTAGCACCGTTGTCGGGATGCAGAAGACCCAGACGGTCGTGTCGGCCGTCGCTGTGAGCATGGTCGCGTACATGGCGTCGGCAGTCTTTGGAGGGTGCTGCAGGTGTGTTGTCTAGTATCCTCCCGCAAGCTCGCAGCTGAACTGGATATACAGCAATGTCTGGACATATGAGCGACTGCTCAAGACTGAAGCGACTATTGGTACGCTTATATCTCTATCCAGTTGTCCAGTAAAGTAACTGTTCAATAGGCCCCGCGCTGACCTTTGCGCAAATGTCCTTCATCGCCCTCGCGCGCCTTCCCTCCTTCCTCATATGGCCAAAGGGGGACCGACTACCGCGCCTCAAGCCGCGCGCAATACCCCTTCGAACATGGGCCGCCCAAGTCGTAGTCTTCGCCGGCGGAAGCGTGCTCAACAACGCAGCATACGCGTTCGACGTGCCGCTCTCCGTCCAGATCGTATTCCGTTCTGCTGGACTGGCCGTGAGCATGTTCTTGGGCTTGACTGTGATGGGGAGAAGATACTCGGTTCAGCAATTCGTACGCTAACGTGTTCATGTGTGGATGTGGGGATTACATGCTGAAATTGCTTCCGCAGGCAGCTGTGGCACTGGTAACAGCAGGCGTCCTCCTAGCAACCCTATCACGTCCGACATCCACATCCTCCACCCCACCCGATCCAGCTCGCTATGCCCTAGGAGTATGCTTGCTTCTTCTGTCCCTCGTCCTGACCGGCATCCTTGGTCTACTTCAAGAACGCGCCTACGCCAAGTACGGTCCGCATTGGCAAGAGGGCGTCTTCTACACCCATGCGTTGAGCTTGCCCATGTTTGCCCCTCTCGCGCCTAGCGTCATACGTGGCTTGTCGAAACTGGGCGAGAAGGGTGGAGGGCTTGCGTACGTGGTACTCGGTGCCAACCTCCTTAGCCAGCTCGCGTGCGTAAGCGCTGTCAATCGGCTGTCATCCGTATGTTGCACCCCTTTCCGTTCTCGAGACCTGCACGCTAACATGTCATATCAGCGCGTGTCTGCGGTATCGACTCAGGTAGTCCTGACGGCGCGTAAAGCCCTCTCACTCTGCCTTTCCGTCTGGTGGTTCAAGAACGGCTGGAACGCACAGCTAGCTGTTGGCGCTGCAGGCGTGTTCGTCGGGTCAGCTTGGTATGCGCTGAGCCCTCCCGCTGTGAAGATATCTCCGCCTGTAGTATCGACAGATGAGCGGATTACTACTGTCGAAACGCAAGGCGCACAAACGAAGACGAGAGTCGAGTCTGCTCCGCCAGAACGATCTGCCAATGGCGCGGACCCGGCCAGAAAGGGCGCTAGGAGGAGGAGAAAGGCGGCGCTTTAGACGTGTGGTCTGGTTGCTTGACTAACTGTTGTACAATATAATAAACCGGTGCCCCATTTTTCTCATCCGTGATCGTGTGTTTTCGAGGTCTTGCACTGCCCATCGAGGACAGCTTTTCTTGGGGCATAGGTAATGACAGCAGATGAATGTTCAACCAGTGGGCAGAGTCGCCGATATACGAACTATTCATTGTCAGCAGGTCTCCGTGCAGAAGCGGTCGAAGATGATGGGGTACAAGGTGCCGCGGTTGATGAGGGTCTGAACAGGTGGCCAGCAGCACAGTACGCATCTTCCGCAGCTTTACTTGAGGTTATTCTCACTGCTGCTCACTAGCAGCTGAGCGTTACACATCGTGTGGGAGCGCGGGCCCGCGAACAAGGCACTCCAAGGCGCGCTCGGAGTCTATGTCGTCGAGGACGGCGACATCGCCGCTTAGTGACATGGCTCCCGAAGCAGATGTCAGTCTTGATCGTTGAATCTTAAGTCTGGGTTGCACGGTATGAAAGGAACCGATACTTCCTCAGTATCCCATGCGAAGCCTGGGTGAAAATGTGGCTGGCACGTCTGGAACCGAGACTAGGCTTTCTCGAGGGAAAGCGAGTGGGTGCATCTTGAGGCCTTACACTGTGCTAGAGTGTTCGCGGTCTCGTAGTTTTCGTGGGTGGGCATTCCTTCGTAAAGACTGTAAATAATGTAGACTTAAGCACCAGATTCATTCCCACTGGTCAGCCTAAGCAATCTGCGATCAGGCCTTTCGTCAGCTGCTGTGGGGACGACCTACACTGTCTAGTAATCCTACGGAAAGTGACCGGACACGCCCCTCCGGAGGATGGGTCATAACTTGGGTATGACCTTACTCAGCCAACAACTGATAGTACGATATGAGGTGAAGTGCGTTGGCAAAATCGCGCCGTCAACTTTGCCCGCAACAATGTCTAGCAGAATCAACGTGTTCCTCACTGGCGCCACAGGTGCGAGCGCTTGCGGTGAACGAGTTTCGCGAGTGAACTGATGTTCACGATATAGGTTACCTGGGGGGCGCGACGTTGCAACTGCTCATGCAGAAGCCGGACATAGCTATCACTGCACTCGTACGCAATAAGAATAAAGCGGAAAAACTCGAGAAAATCGGTATCAAGACTGTCCTGGGCTCCCTCGATGATACGGCTCTCATGGAGGCCGAGGGCGCTAAGGCCGACGTTGTCATACAGGGGGTGAATCCTTGTTTGACATGTATCCCCACTACAGAGCTGACTCAAGTCTGAATATAGGCGGCGTGCGATCATCTTGACGGAGTCAACGCGCTACTCAAGGGCGCAAAGGCGTACTTTGAATTGACAGGCAAACAGCCTATCTTCATCCACACCGTAAGCACAACGTCTACATCTGCAGAGTACTGTGTTACCGACACGTCTGGGGGCGATAGTCCGCGATTAGTGTTTTCGCCATGTTGGGCGCGATGGGCGAATACAACTCTGATCGCGTCCTTTCGGACACGGATCCCGACCTCCATAACTTCAAGAATACGCTCGCGCATGGTGCTGTTAACGACGCGCTCATTGCTGCAGATGGTGGAGGTGAGTCTTCTATTCGGCAATATCAAGATAGAGTCGATGCTTGAACCGATTATAGGATACGTCAGAACGTACATCGTGTGCCCCTCGATTATCTACGGCGTACTCAAGGGTCCACTCGTCCACGCGGGCATCGCCCACGCGTACAGTGTCACGATCGTAGTGGCGGTCAAACTGAGCATCCAACGTGGGCAAGGTGCGATGGTCGGCAAAGGCTTGAATAGTTACCCTGTGGCGCACATCGAGGACAGTACGCCGAATATGTGCCGTCACCTGAGTTTGTACTAATGGAGCTACGCCAGCGGCGGAGCTTTACAAGGTCCTTTTCGAACGCGCACTCGCGGACGAGGCCCCTCACGGTGTAGAGGGGATCTATGCCGTTGAACACGGCGAGATGAGCTTTGTCAATGCCGCGAAGCGATACACAGCCGTCCTCCATGCACGCGGCAAGAGCGCAAAAGCTGAACCGGAGGCCTTCACAGCCCCTGAGTTCGAGAAGATCCCTGTGGTACGTACCAGACATTCGCAGTAGATCCATATCTTGATTCTGTGTAGCTTCATCTCCTCGGCACGGGTGTTCGTATCACCGCGGATCGCGCTCGCAAGCCCAGTCCATGGCGTCGAAGAATTTTATGGGAGCGTACAAGAAGACACAGAGGCTGTTCTCGCCGGCGCGGCCTAGAAGAATATATGTGCGATACCGCCGTGTGGTCGTCGCTTGGTCGACCTCATTCATGCGAAGGTTGAGGTGGCGAGCGTGGAGTAGGTTTCGTTGCGCGGCATCCGAAGGTCAATGTACCTAGTGAAATT
This sequence comes from Peniophora sp. CONT, assembly GCA_001632445.1. Lineage (NCBI taxonomy): Eukaryota > Fungi > Basidiomycota > Agaricomycetes > Russulales > Peniophoraceae > Peniophora > Peniophora sp. CONT. The sequence goes on along the minus strand of KV424651.1, from coordinate 51,534 downwards.
AGCGAGGCAACATGCATATAGGTACGCCACCCCAACAAGTCAAGTCAACATCAAACGCATTTGCAACTCAGGAGAGAGCCGCACACAAAGCTGGCGTCTCGAGTTTGGTTCGGAGGCCGTTATCCTGATCAGGCGCATTGACCCTGACTCGCACATCGCCCTTTTTCTGCGAGTAGTGCATACTCAGTGGCCCCTGTGATATATAACTAGAATCAGAGTCAAGGTGGGTATGTGATTCGAGCTCGTCTGCGAGGTTCCATGTTGTTGGGATGCATAGTCTGCGCGCACGCCGGTGCCGACGGCGGACACTCATCCTCTGCCAACGTTGAAGCAGCGTTTGAACAGCTTTGTCACGTCAAGTCGCTGCCAATACACGCATCGATGCGGCGTACTAATTGGGGTAGAGAGAAGCAGGTGATTGTGCCACTGAGCTCGCCAGCGGACGTCTGCAGCCACTCTGCGGTACACTGGTAGAGGTACTTATGAGAGGCTCCTCGACGTTTGTAATATACGCTCCGCCTGGGGTAGGAGCCCTGGTAGCTCTGTACATTAATCAGTAATGGTTCGTTCACTACAGTGAGAGCAACACTCACGCTCTATGGTCCCAGCACATTGACCAGCTTGTGTACGCATTGATGAGGTGCTAATGGTGTCTATGCAAGCACTTCGCGCCAAGTTACATCGAGGAGCGTCTGAGAGACATCCTCACAGGAGTGTTTACCACGGGCTTGGGACAGACTTGAACCTGCACGCCGAGCCAGCAAGACTCATATACATGTTCATCAGCTGAAGCTGATACCGACTGTGATATAGGCCTCGGGGCACGGCATGATGCTCAAGAGCTCCTGGCGCTTGAATATTAATGTATGATAGCCGCGAGAGAGACAGCAATAAATCACGAAAAATGCGGCGCCACACGAATGTGACAGGACCAGTCAACAATTCCGATAGCAAAGCAGACAAAGATGCAATTAGAGAGCTCTACAAAAATATACTATGCGGTGGCAGAAGCTGGCTGTGCGGATGATGTTGGCACTGGTGGCGGAGGCGAAGGCGCCGAAGTCGAAGCCGGGGCAAAGTCGATATTGCCGATGCGCAAACGGGTATACGTCTGCTTATGTTGGACGATCTTCTTGTACCCCTTGCGCTTCTTGAACTTCAACATGTTCTCCATGCGGCCCTTTGTGTGCTCGACGACCGTTGCGGACACGGAGACGTGGGAGGGGTCGATGATGGGGCTGCCGCGGAGGGTGTATTCGCGCGAGCCGACCTCGAGGATGCCGTCGAGTGCGAGCGTGTCACCGACGCGCACGTCTTTCAGGCGAGGGACGGTCAACACGTCGCGCGGTGCCAACAAGTATTTGCGGCCAGCTACTGCCGCGACGACGTAGTGATTTGGCTGGGAGCGGATGAGGGCCAACGCGGCCGACGTCGAGGATGGCGTGGCGGCAGCAACTGTGTGTGCCAACCGTCGTAATGCTGTGGGGTTATATCAGTAATTTACTGGCGAAGATACGCGCAAGATATACTCACGGTTAAGAGTGGAGGCCATGACCGCGCGGGACGCGTGCAGAGTTGGGCGAATGAAGAGGCGGCTTGGGCGAGCGTGAGAGTCGGGAGGGTCCGGGCATAAACGGACGGCGAGAGTTGTTTTGGTTACTTCCAACCCCCACTCATCCTCCTGCCTCGTCTCGCAAACGATGCACCGTATTGCCCTCCGTAACGCTGGACGTGCCGCGGCCGTCAACGCCGCTAGCAAGGCGAGCGCTCTTTTTCCGCCGCTTTTGGACAAGTAAACTGACCGGAAAACTCCGCCAGGGCGTCGCTCGCTCTGGTGCTGCCGCTGCCGCGCGCACCTACGCTACGGCAAAGCCTGGTGCGCTTTATATTCGTCTACCGTTACGCGCAGGGTACTCATACGCTCTTTGCCTATCCTTTCCGCTGTCAACGTCCTTCGCCTACCCGCACATTTCCGACACGTCACTTTCGAACTTGTGCAGCCGCATCGGAGGTTTCCTCCATCCTCGAGTCGCGGATAGCTGGCTCTTCCGTCGGCAGCAACGTCGAGGAGACCGGTCGCGTCCTCAGTGCGTGGACAGCCAGCGCACCAACGAGTCGGAATGTGACGCTCACCCGAATTTTCCCACAGGCGTCGGTGACGGTATTGCCCGTGTCTGGGGTCTCAAGAACGTCCAGGGTGCGTACATTCGCGCTCGCTGGCCATTCTTCGGCGTTACTGACGAACTGTCACAGCCGAGGAGATGGTTGAGTTCTCTTCGGGTGTTCGCGGCATGTGCCTGAACTTGGAGGCCGACAACGTCGGTGTTACCGTCTTCGGTAACGATCGTCTCATCAAGGAGGGCGACACCGTCAAGCGTACCGGCCAGATTGTCGACGTCCCCGTCGGCCCCGGTCTCCTCGGCCGTGTCGTTGACGCTCTCGGCAACCCCATCGACGGCAAGGGCCCCATCGACGCTGCCGAGCGCAAGCGTGCTTCGCTCAAGGCTCCCGGCATTCTCCCCCGTCGCTCGGTCAACCAGCCCATGATGACTGGTATTAAGCCCATCGACGCCATGGTGCCCATTGGCCGTGGCCAGCGTGAGCTTATCATTGGTGACCGTCAGACCGGCAAGACCGCCGTCGCCATCGACACCATCCTCAACCAGAAGCGCTGGAACGATGGCCAGGACGAGTCCAAGAAGCTCTACTGTGTCTACGTTGCCGTCGGCCAGAAGCGTTCGACCATTGCTCAGCTCGTCCAGACGCTTGAGGAGAACGACGCGATGAAGTACACCATCATCGTCGCTGCTACCGCTTCGGAGGCTGCTCCGCTCCAGTACCTCGCGCCCTTCTCCGGCTGTGCCATGGGCGAGTGGTTCCGTGACAACGGCAAGCACGGTAAGATTATTTTGGTACAAGTGCAGTTATGACGTGGCGCTGACATCCAATGTCCCTAGCTCTCATCATCTACGATGACTTGTCGAAGCAGGCTGTCGCTTACCGCCAGATGTCCCTCCTTCTCCGTCGTCCTCCCGGTCGTGAGGCTTACCCCGGTGACGTCTTCTACCTGCACTCGCGTCTCCTCGAGCGTGCCGCCAAGATGAACGACTCCTTCGGTGGAGGCTCGCTCACTGCGCTCCCCATCATCGAGACCCAGGGTGGTGATGTGTCCGCCTACATCCCGACCAACGTAAGCGCCATATCCTCCAGTGAAAGTCGACTGGAACTGACGGGTCCTTGCTTAGGTCATCTCCATCACGGACGGCCAGATCTTCTTGGAGGCCGAGCTCTTCTTCCGCGGTGTCCGCCCTGCCATCAACGTCGGTCTCTCCGTCTCGCGTGTCGGTTCGGCCGCACAGACGAAGATCATGAAGAAGTTCGCCGGTTCGCTCAAGCTGTACCTCGCCCAGTACCGTGAGGTCGCCGCCTTCGCTCAGTTCGGTTCCGACCTCGACGCCTCGACGCGCTTCCTGCTCGCCCGTGGTGCCCGTCTGACGGAGCTCCTCAAGCAGGGCCAGTACCAGCCCATGTCGATGGAGATCCAGGTCCCCATCATCTACGCCGGTGTCAACGGTCTGCTTGACTCTATTCCCGTCGACAAGATCACCAAGTGGGAGGCCGACTTCCGTGAGCACCTCACGAGCCAGCAGACCAAGCTCCTCGAGACGATCGCCACTGGTAACGTCACTGGAGACGTTGAGGCGCAGATCAAGAAGGTCGTTGAGGACCATGTCGCTGGCTTCCAGTAGATTTTGTCGTTGTGCTTTTTTGGATGGCGTAGCGAGAGGGGTGTGATTGTGTGATGCGCTAGCGTACCTTAGTCTGGGACCCAAAAAATACTATTCGTCTCTTATTGCTAGACTATGCAGGGCCTTTGCGCGTACATGAGTGAAGTGAGCGTCTATTAGTATGAGGTATTGTGACTATAAGCGTAAGGCTGTTCCCCTTCTTAAGCTATATCCTTGTTGAACTCAACCTAATCCATACGCTAAGGACGCCCACCACGCATCGCTTATTTTGCCCGGCGGTCCAAACCCAACCATAGATAATTCCAGTATACTCCGACATTCTTAAAGTCAAGGCCCTTTCGGCCGTGGCTATCCTACCTCTCAGATGCCCACAGCGACGTATAACTCGCTAGACATCACGATATCAGCACTGCTGTCACAAGCATGAAAGCTTCAGAACGCACCCATACAAGTCTTTACGCTGCGTCTCTCATCATTCTCTTCCACAGGTCTTGCTCGTACAAAACATTTACATTCTTCGATATGAACAGCACTTCAGGCGTCGCTCTGAGTGCATCGAATGCATCCTCAAGTTGTGACGTCTCAGACTCTGTGAGTTGCTCGCCCATTTCGATAAGCCGTGCGCGAACGTCGCGCGCATCCTCGGCCGCGCCAATGTACACCCTTTGCACGGGCGCACCTGCCTCGTGTCGCGCAGAGAGGAAGGACTGAAGACTGTCGCTCTTGAATTTCATTCCGCCGTTCGCAACTCCACGAAGCACGAGGTTGGCGATCGACGCCAGCCATGACTGTCGGATCGCTACCAGCTTGAGCTTGGGGAGAGGGATACTGCCGACGGGCTTCGTGGCATCCGTCAAGTACAATAAACACGTCGGAGCGTTTTCAGAGTCCAGGTATAGAGACTCGATGTCTTGGTAGATGGCATGATGGGTCATATCCGATATAAAAGGCGAGAACGAAGTCGGCGAATAGAACTCCATACGCAGAGATCGCAAGCCACGCGGCGCAATATCATCGAGGATAGAAGTGACAATCGAAGAGTAGGCGCGCTCATTGCGGACCTGGAGGCTCATTGCGAAGTCAAGGTGAATATCGTCTATGACATCGTCCCATTCCTTCGATGTGCGGACCGTGCGAGGGAAGATGGGCGAACGGGAGAGGCATATCTGTGTTTCGGAACGCAGTGTCTCAAAAATGTCTGCCGTGATAAATGAGGTCGGTGTGGGGGATGTCGCAAGCCACGCGCAGGACTGTCTGTATACAGACTGCAGGTTTTTCATCTCGATTGAAGATACCTCGCGAATGCTCAGAGCAGTCACGGATAGAAGGATTCTGACATTCGATGGGGGAGCAATATGCCCCATGATATGAGTCAGTGTCGACCAATCTGCCGATAGAGCCAGTACCTTGAGAGACGCTAGCCCAGTCAGCGTGATCGAGGTGCATGCTGAGCACGGGGCTGACCCGGCTGAGGGAGTGGAGGGTTGTCTGGGGTTGAGCGCACGAGCACGAAGACGTAAGTCTTCCAAGTAGGGCATATGTCCGAGCATATCAAGAAGTTGTCCTATGGCTGCATCTCCCATACCGCAGCCAAATGATATAGATAGGCATGTAAGATTTCGAATGCACGGTGCCTGCCACGGGAAGGCAGTAGTATGATTGTCCCCATGCCATTTAAGTGTGAGAAGTCGCGGGAAAATGCGATCGAGGAATGCGTCGGGTTCAGAAGGGTTGTGATTGAACCGTAAGGTAAGGTTCTCCAACATGGGCCATGGAACTTGACTGATCGTCGAGGAATCTGGATCGCGATGGAACTCAACGTCGAAGTTGCGCATTCTTTCATGGTAAAGGGATATGAGGCTATCCTGGAGCCATCGGCGTACGGGTGCATCTTTATCAATCTCTCGAACAGATTCCCAATCCACGGAGATGGTTGCAGGATCGCTCCGGATGACGAATGCCTGTACCCAGTCGAGACCGAGGGTAACCGGCAACTCAGTCCATAGACGAGCGTTATTGAGAGCTGCAGAGCGCCATTGCGAGCATACATATGTGACAGAAATCCAAGCCATCTTGTATGTGAGGCGTTTCTGGGGGTTGAGAGAGTGGGCACGGTTGTTTTGTGCCCATTCATCGAACTCTTCGGCGGTAGGGATGGGAATGGCGCGTCGAGCGCATGCAAATACGTGGCACAGGGTTTCCACTGGGAGTTTACTCGTGTAATCCATACTCGACGGGCTGGGACCGATATCGAGGTAGTAATCAAACACAAGGGATTGTGATGATGGTGGCTCGTGTCAAGAGCGTTGCGGCGAGCGAAGCAGCGAAACGCGGCAGTGCGGCCCGGTCCGGGAGGCAGCTGAGCAAGGTCACCAAGGTGCCACGAGACTCAAAACTCAAGTACTGAACGCACCAATGAACACGCGTAGGTGGGACCCAGACTCTCCCTCAGTGCAACTTACCATCGTCCATATTCATACCCACCAGCGACCCGGTGAGCTGAACTGAGGTGTTCCTGTACGTCAGACATTCAAGTTATACCTGTCTGCAACGCCATCCGAGCTTGCTGTGTCCTCAGTAGTTTACGGATCCTTTGGTACTCAAAGCAAGTTGAATATTCTTATACTTACAGCAGCATCGCACTATGATTACTCGTACAATAGGCACTGTCCAATACAGCATGGCAAGAAAGGATAAGAAACCTCGCCTTTCGCCTCTTTGGGTTGTCTTTGAGGTCATATCTACGTGGCATAGACCAAGTTAAACTTCATCCCTGTGCAGAACCCACAACCCTTTGCCACGAGCCATCATTGTGCAATGCCTCCGTCCCTTCTCGCAGGAACACGACCTCAGGTAATGCTTCCAGTCTGTTAATGACACTCTTTATCTCGATCTCGAATCGAGATAGGTGCCCTGCACATGTCGTCGATGTGATCTGTCCGTTGCGAGCCCTTTGAACTTCAACCATTGCCCCAAGGTATACTGTGTGTATAGGCGCTCCGATCGCGCGACGCGCAGAGACGTAATTCTCCAAGCTGTCCTCCTCTATATCGTAGGCATGATTTGACACCAGTGAAAGCAGACCGCGAAGTGCGCTATTTGTAAAGGCAAGGACCTTTAGCTGTGGAAAAGGAATCATCGCATTTGACGGTTTGGAAAGAGCTTGAAGGCAAAAACCACCATTTTCCTCAGGGAAATGAAGAGCAACGACATTCCTAAAGATAGGGTCGAGGAAGGAGGTCATAAGAGATGAGAAGACTCTTATTGAGGCATCAAATGATATAGCAAGAATGCTTTGTGGGGTCAAGCTCTGTAGAATCGCCATCATTGCTGAAGGGAAATATCCCTCAGTCACCGCAAACACGATCTCAAGATCCGTCTGGTGACCATCGATACCCTGATGCCAATTGGACACAGGTACGACTGTCGGAGGCACCGTGGACCGGGATAACCACATATGGCAATGCTGGCTTGATGCTTGAAATAGACCGGCGAAGACAAAGGGGGGAAAGGTATCCAGGCCCTGGTACCACACAACCAGTTGGGAGCAGATATTTCGAGTATAGGACAGTCTTTCATTCATGTCGTCTTCGTTGATGGGTGGACCGATGTTATCGTGGAGCCGAACGTGGATACCAGCTGGCGGAAGGATATGTGACATGATATGGTGACTCTCGTACAATTCCGTATCCAAAAGTAAAGTCTTGAGGGAGGGAAGGTGGACTCGTCGCGCCGCATTGCAACCCAGGCATGGTTCCGGCATGGAGTCGTGACGGATGTAAAGTGACTGGTATTGCAGATGTTCTATGCTCGGAATGCAGGCGATAGCATCGAGGAACCGACCCATCATCGAGCTATGCATGCCCCAAGGGAGTTCAAGTCGAAGATAAGTGAGCGAGCGGATCGCTGGGGCCTCCCAAGGGAAAAGCACATTCACGAGTTCGCGGGAGTTCCGCCACGTCAAGCAGCGAAGGCGGGGAAGGTCGTGATTCAGTAGTGCAAAGAGCTCGGATACATCATGGGAGACCGTAATGTCAATCTCTTCCAACTTCGGCCAGGAGGTGGAGAGAAGCTGGAGTAGAGTGTGGTGTAGACGCCTGGGAAGGGTCACGACGAGATTGCTTACCCTCTGATAGTGCAGAGGAAGGATGTCATTTTCGACCTGCGGCACTGCAGCATCTATATACCGCGATTTCATGTACTCCAGCGAGCGCCAATCTATGGAGATAGCCATATCCATGCTGCGTTCAACAAATGCTCGCATCCACTCTATGCCAAGGATGACTGGGACATCTGTCCAGAGATCCGGGTTATCCACCGCTACCTTACGCCAACGAGAATCGACATGTGTAAGGTTGAGCCAGGCTAAGGTCCGAATGCCTCGTATTTGTGCGGATTGCGCGGCGAAATCGCGCTTCATGACATCTTCGGCACTAGGGACAGGATTCGCGCACCGAGCGCGGACAAACACGTAGCAGAGGGTCTCCACGGGCAAGAGCGATGTATAGTCCATGGGAATATAGCTTCCAAGAGCAGTTGGATGTATTGGATGAAGTCGCGTCAGCGATGTTGGTGGTTCGTGTCAAGTGCGTTGCGGCGAGCGAAGCAGCGAAACGCGGCAGTGCGGCCCGACAAATGCCGCGAGGCCAAGTCCGCCGAACTTGGTCCGAACACTTGGAATCCCAGCATCTTTATTTTATTTACGACTTGGCAAGCCATCTTAAACAATGCGGATATTGCACACAAGTATTACAGACTCGGTTCTCATGTAAGTGATACCAGTACACCGACACAATACGACAACACGTATAGTAAGAAACCCTGCCGTCATAAAAGTTGAAGGTCCAATGCTCTCACAAACCCGGACTTTGCCTCTAACTGGACTCGCCTACAATGGTTCTCCACAGCGCATCATCATATAATTGCGCCGTTCCCGGAAGAAATATAACCTCAGGGATTTTCTTCAACCCGTTTATAACGCGCCTTATCTCGATCCGATCGAGGAATACAGGGGCCCAATTTGTCCTGGGCTTGGTCTGTCCATCGAGGACTTTCTGAATCTCGCTGATATCCAAGTATACTGCACGTAATGGTGTGCCACATGCATGACGTGCAAATATGCAATCTTGTAAATTGATCTGGTTCTGGGGGTTTGTATGAATGGTGTTTGACACCAGCGAGAGAACACCATAGGGTGATTGATGCGACAGAATGAGAGTCTTGAGCAGAGGGAAAGGTAACATTGTTCCTGATGTAGTGGCGAGAAAATGAAGGCATTTGGCATTGCTGCAGGAAGAGATAGTGCTGCGGGGGATATGAAGAGCGACTATGTGCCGGAAGACAGGGTGAACGAAGGATGGGAGCAGGGAGGAAAAGGCGTTTGTCAATGTTAAAGCACGAATGCTATGTGGGGCCAATTCTTCCAAGACCATCATCATCGCCTTGGCGCCTCCATCGTTAACCGGGAGCACAATCTCGAGATCTGGATGGCGTCCGTCGACGTGCTCATCCCACGACCCTGATTCCATCGTGTTAGGGACAAATGGAGACCTAGATAGACGGATAGAAGACTGAAAACGCATACGTCCTGCCAGCGCCGCAGCAACGAAGGAAGAAAGACTCGGGAGCGCATGGTACCACGCTAAGAGACGAGAGCAGATGATAGGAATGCACGACAATGCATGGCTCATAGCATCTGCATCGAACGTTCGATCTGTGCATTGGTCCACAGATTGGAGTCGTACTTTGACGTTTGCTGGCGGGGTGATGTGTGACATGATGTGGGATATGTCGCAGAAGTTTGAGGCTAACCATAAGACCTTAAGTGATCCGAAGTGAACCTGTTTGCCTGAATTGCATGCTGGGCATGGTCCCAACATCGAGCGGGACAATTTCAAAAGAAGATGTTCCAAACTCGACATACGCGCGACAGCGTCGAGAAATCGATCCATCATCCCGTTATGAATGCCTGTGGGGAGTGTGATTCTTAAGCAAGTAAGCGTACGGATGCTCGGAGCCTCCCATGGAAACAGCCCGCTGTCGATTTCGTCGCGATTTTGCCAAGTCAAGCGGCGAAGGTGAGGAAGATTGTGGTGGAAGAATGCAAGGTACTGGAGACCACTATGATCCAGCTGGATTTCAATATCCTCCAACATCGGCCAAGGGTAAGATAAGAGCGGGTGCAACACAGACTCTGGGCGCTCAATGAGGGTCGCGACCAGATTGCGCACCCTGTTGTAATGTGCTGGAAGGACTGCCTCCTCATGCCGACGTCGCCGAGAACCATTTCCCGACCCCAAAAATCTCAGCGCTTGCCAATTTATGGAGATAGTCGCGTTCCCGCTACGTGCAACGAACTCTCGTAGCCATTCGATGCCAAGAGTTGTTGGAATGTTCGTCCATAGAGACGGGTTGTTCATCGCTACGGAGCGCCATCGAGAATTGACATGGGTAGTATTGAGCCAGGCTAGTACAATAACGCGGTGTGTCCGGACAGATTGGCCGGGTCGTCGTCGTGTAGCACGGTCAATACGGATGGGATTAGCGCGCTGAGCGCACGTTAACACGTAACAAAGAGTCTCCACTGGCAAAAGCAAAGTATAATCCATAATAATGGGCAGTTTGGAGTGATGAGATGCGTTGGACGAAGTCGCGATAACGATGATGGTGGTTTGGGTCAAGTGTCGTTCGTGGCGTGCGCGCGGCGGCAAAGCGCCTCCTGACGCAATGCGCAGGCGCGGGCAAAGTAGACTTTGAACGCGTGTCGCTACGATGGCGTACCAATCTTGGCTTTCTACCACCACCATCTCATACTTGACCCGATCCAACCTGCTGCATCCCTACCATGTCGTCCAACCCCCGATGGATACCGCTCGAGAGTAACCCAGATGTATGTTCTCCTGCTGGGCTCGCGATCTGTGGTACTTGATACTAATCGCGGATGCAGGTCATGAATTCGGTGTGTCTGGCTATGTTACTGAGGAACTGTAGAAATCGTCTAAACGTATGATCTGTAGTGGGCGTATAAGGCCGGCTTGCTTCCCACAAGCGCAGAGTTCACGGACGTATACGGACTCGACGATGAAGTGCGTATAGCCCTTACTATCGGCGGCTCTCCAATCGCAGAGCCATATGTTCAAGGCGCGCTTTCCAGTTACTTGCGATGGTTCCTCAACCCGTACATGCTGTGGTGCTGCTCTTCCCGATCGATGACGCGCTTGAGGCAATCAAGAAGGAGGAAGATGCCAAGACCTACGAAGTTGAGCCTACGGTTTTCTGGATGAAGCAGACCGTGCGCTTTTCCATTCATATATTCCTCGTGGGTGGGTGTGCTTATGGATAAGATAGATTGGGAACGCGTGCGGTACAATGGGTCTAATCCACGCGCTCGCGAATGTACGATTCTTCGTGTTGCATCTCATGACATGTACTGCAATGCTGAAGCGGAACCCAGACGGAAGTTGCGTTTGAGCCTGATTGTCCGATCCAGCGCTTCCTCGATGTTTGTAAAGGTGCACATCTTGCTGATCTCTCTCATATTGCACTGTTCACACTTCTCCCAACCAGAGAAGTCACCACTGGAGCGAGCAAAGCTCCTTGAAACGACGGACATCTTTGCGAACATCCACGCCGAAGCAGCGGCAGGTGGGCAAACCGCTGCGCCATCCGCCGACGAGAAGGTCGATTTGCACTTTACGTGCTTCGTGCGTGCACCGACCGTCACAGAGCGTGCAACGCAGACGCCGGCCGGGGAGTACCGTTTGATTGAGCTGGACGGGCGTAGGTCGGGACCAGTGGACCGCGGCGAGTGCACGGATCTGTTGAAGGACGCGGCGAGGTATATCAGGGAAAATATCGTGCCGAAGATGGATAGTATGCAGCTGGGCATGATCGCGCTTGCCGGGCACGACGACGATGATTGAGGGGATGAATGTGGCTCTGAACATTGCTATGAAGTGTTACGATTACACACGTGCTGCTCGAACTGTACAATGGAATTCATCTTGTGCCTTCGTATGTCCGTGGAAGGTTGTCACCAGCTTGGCGTACTTCATAGTGATAACACAGAGTACCGTCGTGCACCGGGTACTCTGCCACGGTGGATCCTCCGCGCGACGCGACGCGTCGCCGACTGTACGCGGGGAAATCAAGATACACGCGAGGCGCGTGATGTCACGAAAGAAGCGCGCGCAGACCGAACCCGTTTCGAACATTTGTCACCCGGACCCGCGAGCTCGAGAAAGGAGACGCGGACGGCGGAAGTGGATCACTCATCAACTCTATAAGGTCCAATACCGGCGGCAACGTTGCCCACGACGTCGTATTGCCCTTGAGCCTTTGGACTGCTGCCATGGTCGGCAGATTCGACCTCGACGGCGCGTGCCACAGCCCAGAAGGCTGGGGTCCCGTATCACACCTGCGCAAGTTCGACCTCACGCCATGCTTCGAGCAGGGCGTCGTGCTGCCCACGCTTCTCGTCATCCTACTGGCCGCCGGCGCCGTACAAGTCGGTCTCCTGCGTAAAGAGCCTGCGCGAGAACGCAAGAGCAGAAAGAACAAGTGGATTCATAGAGCTGAGGAGGTGCGCATTTATACTATCACCGCGGATGGTGTGCTCTTGCGTGATGCTCATAATGACTACTCGCAGTTATCGCTCGTGCTCGCCATAGCGTGCGCTATCTCCGGAGCTGAAATAGGCCATGTGCTGGACAAGACTGTCGCTGTGACGCAGACTACGCTCCTCGAGCCCATTGCTCTCGCTATACTGCCTATCGTCGCGCGCTTAAACCGTTCCCATGCTCGGCGGCCGTCTACTGTTATCTTACTATTCTGGCCGGCATACTGTGCATACAATGTAATCTACACTCGTACCGCCATCGACGTCGGGTTACCTCAACCGCCTATCGCTCTGGTGCTGCGCTGGGCAACCGCCGCCTGCGGCCTCATCGCATGGGTCCTCGAGCAGTTTGGACCGGAGTACGCCGAAGAGCCTGATCGCGCCGACCAGGCGTTCCCCGAACTCTATAAGGAGAACCCAATCGTGACAGCCAGTATCTTTGACATTTGGTTTTTCGGCTGGCTGTCTCCTCTTATGCGCCTTGGCGCCAAAAGACCTATCACCGAAGCCGATCTGCCTTCTCTACTTGAGCATGACGAAGCCGAGAGACTTGGAGATAACCTCGAGCAGCAGATGAAGAAGCAGTAGGTTGCCCCGTTCATCTTGCTTATTTGTAGCTCATATCTTCGTAGTGGTGTGATTATCTCACTCTTCCGTGCGTACGGCGGGCCCTATGGCGCTGCTGCTATCATCAAAATTATACACGATGTGCTCGCATTCATGCAGCCGCAACTGCTACGACTATTCCTCGCGTATATCGCCTCGTACCAGGCTTACCACGACACGCCGAGCAGCCCATCAATCATCCAAGGCTTTACTATCGTCGTTCTTATGTTCATTGCGGGCATCACGCAATCTATCATGCAGCATCAGGTTTGCCCAGTCTTCGTTCCATGATGCCAATAGCTCATACTGACTTATTGGCAGTACTTCCAACGCTGCTACGAGACTGGTATGCGGGTCCGTGCTGGTCTGATCTCTACAATCTACCGGAAGGCGCTCCTGCTGTCCAACGACAGCCGCAGCCAAAGCACCGGCGACATCGTCAACCTAATGTCTGTCGACGCCACACGTCTTCAAGATGTCTGCACGTACGGCCTCGTCGCCATCTCAGGACCCTGGCAAATCACACTCGCCTTCATCTCCCTCTACAACCTTCTCGGCTGGTCTGCCTTCGTTGGAGTAGCCATCATGCTTCTCTCCATCCCGCTTAACACCTTCGTCGCGCGCTTTCTCAAGAAGATGCAGGAGCAGCAGATGAAGAATCGCGACGAGCGCACGAGGTTGATGAGCGAGCTGCTGTCGAACGTGCGGAGTGTCAAGCTGTATGCTTGGGAGCACGCTTTCTTGAGGAAGATCTTGCATGTGCGAAACGAGAAGGAGCTCAAGCTTATGCGGAAAATTGCGATCTTCAACAGTTTGAGCTCTACGCTGTGGATCACGATTCCTATCCTCGTTGGTTTCGCGAGTTTCGCGACTGCCGCAGCGGTGTACCCGTACCCGCTGACGAGCGACATCATCTTCCCAGCATTGTCGCTGTTCATGCTGCTGCAGTTCCCGCTTGCCATGGTCAGTCTTTCAAGCCGCTAGACTGGCGCTTTACTGACAATCCCACACAGTTCGCGAACGTCACGACGAACTTGGTAGAGGCTTGGGTCTCCGCCAAACGCCTCAGCAAGTTCTTCAACTCGTCCGAGTTACAACCCGACGCGCGCCAGGTCGAAATCCCCGAAGTCGTCCCAGAGGGTGCCACTGTACTTCGCATCGAGGATGGCGACTTCGCGTGGGCATCAGACGCACCGACCCCAACGCTCGAAGGCATCTCTCTGTCTGTACGCAAGGGTGAATTGGTGGGCGTGTTCGGCCGCGTTGGCGCAGGCAAGACATCGCTTGCGAGCGCGATCATCGGCGACATGCATCGGCGCGAAGGCACGGTGTATGTCGGTGGCACCATCGCATATGCCAGTCAAAATCCGTGGGTCATGAGCGCCACTGTACGTGACAACATCCTGTTTTCGCACGAGTACGACGAGACGTTCTACAACCTCGTTCTTGATGGTAAGCCTCCATTTGTTCTGTGACTGCAATGGGACGATGCTGAATAGACCACCTTTCGTTTGCAGCATGCGCTCTACGGCCGGACTTGGCGCTCATGCCGCAAGGTGATCAGACAGAAGTCGGCGAGAAGGGTATTACCATGAGTGGTGGACAGCGAGCCCGTCTCTCGCTTGCGAGGGCGGTGTACGCTCGCGCGGATCTGTGAGATTCTTGTTGATTATTCCGAGCCTGCGATCTGACCATCTTGCAGGACGCTTCTTGACGATGTGTTGGCGGCCGTAGACTCGCACGTCGCGCGGCATGTGTTCAGTGAGCTCTATGCCGTATTACCAGCCTTAGCTGAGACGCTGATTAGTTCGTAGACCAGGTCATTGGCCCGCGGGGTATCCTTGCGTCCAAGGCGCGCATTCTTATCACGAACAGCGTTGCATTCGCACAGCACTTTGACCAAATCGTGTACCTGCGCCGCGGGATCATCGTCGAGCAGGGTCCTTACACAAAGCTTGCTGGGAATGCAGAAGGCGAACTCTTCAAGCTCATGTACGTTTTCTCGCTTAATTAGCCTGCTCAAGCATATGGGCGTCCACTGATCGCGTACAGACACGGCCATGGACAAGCCGGCTCTTCGTCTGCCGGTGCGACTGCCGCGCCTACGCCTACCGAGTCCGTAACTCCCCCGTCGGAGGATACCATCGCGGAGGAGGAGAAGCTTGACGAAGAGAAGCTCGCCGAGAAGCTTCAACGTCGTGGATCGTTTATGCGCGCAAAAGTCGCCGCATTACCGGCGCCCTCGCAGTCGTCGTCCGCTTCGCAGGGTCTGAGCCAAGAGGTGTCGCAACAAGGTCGTGTATCGAAGCGCGTGTACTGGCGGTACATCGAGGCCGCGTCGAAGTATGGTTTTGCGATGTTCATCGTGTCGATGTTGCTGCAGCAGGTGTGCTCGGTGTTGGCGAATGTGTCGCTAAAGACTTGGGGCGAGGGCAACCGCGCGGCAGGGAACAACAGCGATGCATTGGGGTATCTCTGGGTGTACGGCGTGCTCAGCTGCAGCTCTGCGGTTCTGAGCGGCGCGAGTGCCGTCTTCATTTGGGTCCTCTGCTCTTTGAGGAGCTCGAAGAACTTGCACGACTCGATGCTGAACTCCGTCATGCGTGCGCCGTTAACCTGGTATGAGTTGACCCCCTCAGGACGGTAAGCCTTTTCATTGTGATCCTCGATGCAACTGGTTTAATGGACTTCCTAGTATCATGAATCTCTTCTCGCGCGACATGTACGTCGTTGACCAGGTCCTTGCCCGCGTCATCAGCATGCTCTTCCGGACAATCGCGACGGTATCAGGCATCGTAGTGGTCATTACTGCATCCTTCCCTCTCTTCCTGGTCGCCATCCCGCCTCTTGCATGGTTTTACAGCAAAGTCACGACATACTACCTCTCTACCTCACGCGAACTCCAACGTCTGAATGCTGTCTCGCGTTCGCCGCTGTTCAGCTGGTTCTCGGAAAGCTTGAACGGTCTAAGCACTATTCGTGCGTTCGGGATGCAGTCGGTGTTCGAGGGCATCAACGCGCGTAGGATCGACAGGAATCAAGTGTGTTATCTTCCCACCACGAGCGTGAACCGCTGGCTAGCCCTCCGCCTCGAATTCGTTGGCGCGTCGATCATCCTCTTTACGAGCTCCCTGGCGATGGTCAGTCTTATCACGAGTAGCGTCGATGCGGGCTTGGTCGGTCTCGTTATCAGCTACGCGCTCAACACCACGAGCTCGCTGAACTGGCTTGTAAGAGCGGCAAGCGAGGTCGAGCAGAACATCGTGAGCGGGGAGAGGATGTTACAGTACATCGAGTTGGAACCGGAGGCGCCGTATGAGGTTCCTGAGACGAAGCCGGAGGGCGAGTGGCCTGCGGAGGGTGTAGTGGAGTTCAGGTGCGGGCTTCGTCGGCTTTGGGTTGAGACCTAAAATTATTGACGCGGTGAACAGGAACTACTCGCTGCGGTATAGGCCCGAACTCGACTTGGTCTTGCGAGACATCTCGCTCAAGTTTGTATGTGCCTATGCTCTTTTATAACGTTCTCTGGCTCACTGACGAGCGACTGCAGAAACCTGCCGAGAAGATTGGAATATGCGGAAGGACAGGCGCCGGCAAGTCTTCGGTACGTGATATACCCAATCTGCATCATATGCTCGTCAACTCACAAGTCGTCGATTTCTGTAGCTGCTTCTTGCACTCTTCCGCGTTCTTGAGCCCGCCGGTGGCACGATCTATATTGACGGTGTTGACATCACCACCATCGGATTGCACGACTGTACGCCTCGAACTCTCTTTATGCTGGATCTGTAACTGATTCGGACACAGTACGCTCTGCCATCTCGATTGTGCCGCAGTCACCGGACTTGTTCGAGGGAACCGTGCGCGAAAACATCGACCCAGTCGGCGAGCATGCGGACGCAGACATTTGGGTCGCACTGGAGCAGGCTCACTTGAAGGAGTTCGTAGAGGGACTACCTGGTGCCCTTGATGCTCCCGTACAAGAGGGTGGCTCCAGTTTGAGTGCGGGTCAAAGGCAACTCGTCTGCTTCGCCCGCGCCTTACTGCGCAAAACCAAGATCTTGGTGCTCGACGAAGGTGCGCAGCTTTAAATCCGTTTGTGTCCGCGCCCCCCTCACGTCTATGTATAGCGACGTCTGCTGTCGACCTACAGACAGACCGTGCTATCCAGGATATTATCCGTGGTCCGCAATTTAAGGATGTGACCTTGCTTACAATCGCGTACGTGCCACCTTGCTTCCTTTTATGGGCGGTTGTTGATGTTGATGTGCGTCCAGGCACCGCTTGAACACCATCATCGATTCGGATCGGGTCCTCGTGTTGTCCGACGGCAAGGTATGTTCCAGACCGTTCTCCAACGCCCGGCAACGAACAAAGATTCACTTGTCCCTGCAGGTCCTGGAATTCGACGAACCCCAGACGCTGTTGGCTCGTCCAGAGAGTGCGTTCAGGTCGTTGGCGGCGGAGGCGGGACTGGCGTAGTAATAATGATATATAGATTAGATAGAACGTGCTTTAGACTTCGGGGGATGAGCTTAATTGAAAGCGTAACGATGGGATATGACACGCGCGAAACCCCGGTCCACTTTGGCAAGTCCGGGGTTCGACAATCGTCACTTTGTTGCTAAGACGGATCGGAGGAAAAGTTTGTGCGCGTGCACAATTCGCAGCTCGGACTCCTTGACCGGCTTGACCTGTTACTTCCACTACTATCCGCCACTAATGGCTGGCGCAGGGACTCCCACTGCTGCACCCGCTCGCGAGGACCTACCGCTGTCCGAGCTGAAGCGGCACGACTTTGCGCACGACGACGATGTGGTGCGCACGGACAGCCATCCGACTCCCGGTTCGGGCGACGTGGACAGTCTGTCGGACACTGCGACGGACACGGACGACGAATTTGACTGGGACGCAGAGGACGAGGACGCGAAGAGCGGCCATGTCAACCGTGCGGGCGCCAAAGCCAAGCGCGGACGGCGGCTCTACCTGCTCTTCATGAAGCTTAGCCGGCCCGTCCGGACCTTCATCGTCGGCGTGCTCGGTGGCGGACTCTGCATCGCGCCCTTCCTCATCGTGCTCTTCAGGTTCAGGGATAATACTGCTTTCGGCCATGTTCGAGCCTGGTCGATCTGGTTCACGGCTATCTGGGTAACCAGCTGCTTTACTTTCCTCGTCGTCGACACTCTCCCGCGTCTGTTCATCGGCATACTCAGCTCGTTCGGTATGTCCATTGAGCGCTTGAGGACACAGGTCGAGGTGAGTTTGTATTTTTATACACGCAGTTGGGGACTGGGCTAACTATCTTGTAGCTTATAGGAGCCGTGGGACCGTGGCTCAAACTCGTCCTCGACATTTCATGGGCTTGGATATCGCTCGGTGTCATCCGCTCGATCTTGAATCCCCCAGGCAAGTACTGGCCTGAGATCAACCGCGTCATGACGGTACGTCGCCATTCTCCACGTCTATGCTCGTAACATCATGGATTCTTACTCGCACCCACAGGCTTTCTTTGCCGCCGGTATCATCATCTTCGCGGAGAAACTCGCCCTTCATTTCGTCGCTATCAACTTTCATGAAAAAGCCCTTTCCGACCGTCTTGCGGAGAACAGGCTGGGATTGAAGGCTCTCGATCGCCTGTCGAACGCAGAGCCCGCACGTCCTAAGAAGAACCCGTATAACAAGAAGGGTCACACGACAAAGACGAGCTCATTCGGCGGGTCCGCTTTCTTCGGCGCTGCCGGACGCAATGCGGAGGCCAGCGGCTCCAACTCTCCCTCGCCCGTGACTGAGAAGGCCGAATCGGGTGGCAAACCGGCACGGGTCAGCAAGGCGAAACGAAAGAAGGCGATTGCGGCTGTTGTTGTAGATCAGATCGGAGGTGCCATTGGTCAGGTCGCGCTCAAGGACTCGCGTTGGAACAGGCAGCAGGAGCTCGGTGACCTTGTCTCAGCTCGCAAGCTCGCGCAGAAGCTCTTTGCCGCGCTCAGCGACGTCTACCCACCACGCCAACACTTGATCGTCGAGGATTTCTACCCCTACTTTCACACCACTGCCGAGGCGCACGCTGCATTCGCTCTGTTCGACAAAGATGGGAACGGCGATATCAGCAAGCGCGAGATGCGCGAGGCCGTCCAGCGGATCTACCGCGAGCGCAAAGTGCTCAACGCATCGCTCAAGGACGTCGGGAGCATCGTCGCGAAGCTTGATTACACGATGCTGGCCTGCGCATTGTGCATCATCGTCTTCATCTGGCTGCTCGTTCTCAACCCGAGCAATACGCTCGCGTCGCTTCTTCCGGTCGCTACCATTATTCTTGGTTTCTCGTTTGTGTTCGGTAACTCGGCGCAAAAGCTCTTCGAGTCGGTACGTGCTGTGTTTCTGGCCGTTCTATATGCATGTGCTCATCATACGCAGCTCATCTTCATCTTCTCGACGCATGTGTATGACGTTGGAGATCTTGTGCTTATTGATGATAACGTAAGTACGCTACTCCAGGTGAAATATCAGTGATACTAACTGTCTACGCACAGCCCATGTTCGTCAAGGAGTTTGGTCTATTCTCGACTACGTTCCGCCGTGTGGACGGTCAAGAGATCATCGCACCCAACTCTCTGCTTTCTTCTGCCAAGCTCGTACACAACCTCCGTCGGAGTAACTCGATGTGGGAGACAACCGAGATCCAGATCAGCTACGATACGCCACTCGAGGTCATCGAGAAGCTGCGCCAGAGCCTGTCGAACTATATACAGGAGAACTCGCGCGAATGGAGCAATACTAACATGAACATCGATACGATCCAGAACCAGAATGTCATCCACCTAGTTATCGGCGTTGAGCGTAAGTTGTTTCTGCATGGTGAAGTGATGCGCTGAACTGACATGTTTGCGTAGACCGCAAGAACTGGCAAGATTGGGGAGGCCGCTGGGCCCGCCGTCATCAATTCATGAAGTACCTCAAGCAGGTCCTCGAAGAACTCGAGATTTCCTACCAAAACCCCGTACAACCCGTTCTCCTGCCCTCGAACGGACCCATGCCAATGCCCCGCGGCTACGGTCAAAGCCCGCCTGGATCGCCCTCGCACCTCCAGGCGCCGTCCTCTCTCCGCCGTGTACCGAGCTCGGGATCCGCATACGCCCAATTCCAAGGCTCCGAGCATATGCGTCGTGCGCCTGGCGTGCAGCTCCACGACGACCAGGACAGCTCGTTCAATTCGGGCAAGACGGCTGTTATGATGTAGAGCGTTTTGAGCCGCTTGTTGTTCGCTTCACAAGTTTATTGGTGTTGTTGTTGCGTTTCGCTGTGTTGTTTGGTGTTTAGAGTAGTCTTCAAACGTCTCTTTGGACCCCTTTTTCAATCACGAACTGTCTTGTCTTGTCACTGCACGCCGTTGACTGGTTCATCGGTGTAGTATACCTGCATGAACCTACTTACTTAGCATACTTCCCTTTGATCATTTACTTCCTGCATCTGCTTCATGTCGATAGTCAGTAATGCCTGTCTCACTTCTCCGTCATCTACCCCATAGCATGTACCATGAACTCCATCCATAGCCCCCATAACGCACCATACATACATTCATACATCCGAAATAGATCGCTGCTCTTCGCATCTCGTACTTTTGAGCATGTCCTGTACCCCACTGTGAGGAGCCCTACAAAGCTGAGCTTGCCCTACGACCGGCCGCTCTCTTGCGAAATTGGCCATACAGTCGCCTCGTGTTTGTGCGTGGCGCCCTCAAGAATACGTCAACAGGCGCCTATCCCCAGTTCGCCGTGCATTTGCCAATTTCGACCTTGCTCCCTGACCACCACCATGACCTGTTCGATTATGCCAGAAAGAGTATTCCAGCATTGCTACGCGTTCGCGCTACGCCGTAGACGGTGTCCAGACGATGTTCGGACGCTACTCGGACCGTGACGGTCTCAAAACCCACGTGTGCGCGTTTTTGTTGAATGTTTGGCGTGACCGCGTATGGACTCGCGTGAGTTCCAAGCTAACGCGTTCTTGTCCCTGCCCGAGGTCCATACCCTACGTGGTTTGTGGTTTACGATGCGATACATCTTATCTTAATGCCTGCGGTGTGCGCTATATCTTGTCCCCCGGCCGCCACTGCGTCTTCTCTCCCTCTCCTGTGATATATCCCGCTCTCTCTCTCTTCGGCTCGATGTCGACCGCGAAACCTACGACCAAGACCTCAAATGGTGTCCCCTTCTCCCAGTAAGCCTATACGAGACTAGTATTTGCATCACAGCTGAGCTGAGCGCGTCCCCCAGCTTCATATCCCTCTGCCGGGCCATCGCCGAGATCGAGCCCGTTCGCGCCGGCGACAAGAAACGGGAGTCTCTAGTAGACGGCAAATCCATTCCCCTCGTGCGCAAACGCTTCAGAAAGTGGATAGAGGATATCCGCAAACGATACTCGCCTCTGCCGCTCGGCACCTTCGCGGCGATCCTGCATCTCCTGTTTCCTGAGGCGGACGTGGACAGGAAGTACAGCATGCAGGAGAAGCGCCTCGGAGAGCAGCTCGCGCAGGCTTTGGGTGTCTCGACTCAGAAGGGCCATTTTGGCGACGCGTTGAAGAGCTGGAATCAGTTTGATACTCGGGGGTGCTTGGGCGTCGTGGTTCAGGGTCTGTTCCAGCGCCGGGCTCACGAGGTAAGCTCATACTATCCCCGAAGCAGCGACCAGGACTGATCATGTATACTAGGCGCCTGAAGAGCATATAAGCTCTCTGACTGTGAATGATGTCGACCGTCTGCTCACTGAACTCGCAAGATACTCGCCCTGGTCTTCGAATGACGTCCGCCACCCCCGCGATACGACCGAACGCGAGAAGGGCAAGATTCGCGATACCCTTGCCCGTCTCTACTCGGATCTACCTCCATTCGACGCCGCCGTACTCACGCAAATCATCCTGAAGGACCTTCGTCCGATCCTGTACCCTCTTGGCGCCACCGGCACCACGGCGTCGTTGCTCAGTTACAACGCTAATGCTGTCTATATGCTTACCCTCGAAGACGCACTGCGGGACTGGAACTGGCCGTCTTCGCATGACTGGAGCTGGGTTTGGTGGTCGTACCACATGCTGTCGGACCTTAGTTCGCTCGGTCAGTTCATCGAGCAGAATACAGTCGGCACGACTGCCATGCCTCGCGTCGGCACGCGCGTTCTCGTACGAGTCAACCCCCTATCTGTCCTGAGATGCCCCTGAACCCTGGGTTTTGCAGATACCGAAGTGCGCCAAGGGACGTGGATGCAAGAACTCACTCAACGTGTTCAAGAAGTCTACTGTGGTGTGGGCAGAGACGAAATACGACGGCGAGCGCGCGCAGATCCATGTATGGGTCGATGTCAAGGGCAAGTTACGCATCAAGATCTTCAGCAAGCAAGGCAGAGATTCCACGCTCGACCGTTTCGCTACCCACGCGTGAGTCAACCTACTGTATGTTCATTGACGCCTGGCTCACTTGCGCGAACAGAACCATTCGCGAGGCCTTGGGATACTGCCCTAACACCAAGCTTCCCATCAAGCCCAAGGTTCAGAAGGAGGCCATTCTCGAAGCTGAGATGGTCGCATTCAACGTTCAGGAAGAGCGCATCGATGGTAGGTAGCCTTAGCTTTGAGTATGACTCGCGCTGATATCTTCACAGAGTTCTGGCATATACGCAGCCTCGTTGAGAACACGGCCCACGGCGTACGTCACAGACCTCGTAAGACGCTCGATGCCCAGATTGAGGGCACCATGTGAGTGTACTGTGTGCTTATCATGCCTGAACAGCGCTGACCGTAGTGACTAGTCCCGTGAATACCTCTATGGAGTCGAATGCGCCGGACGACGGAAAGCGCCACCTGGCCCTCGTGTTCTTTGACATCTTGCTTCTGGACTCTCAGCCGCTACACCATCTTCCATACCATGTCCGCCGCGCAAACCTCGAACAGACTATCAACGTCAAGCATGGCTACTCAATGCTTGCCGCTCGTCAACGTATTCAGATCCGCGGACCGAATGGTGTACCGCGTATGAGCGCTGCAAATGCGGAATTGCGACGCATCTTTTCTGAACATGTCGCCGATTACGAGGAGGGCGTTGTCCTGAAGGCCGATGAAAGTCAGTACCGCGAGGTGAGGAGGCCGTGGGTCAAGCTGAAGAAGGACTATGTCCCGGGTTATGGTGACTGTTTGGATATGGCTGTCGTTGGTGCAGGATGGAACAAAGAGCGCGGTCGGGAACTAAGAGGTGCGTAACACACGATGAAAGTTCTATGCACTATGCTAATGGATTACAGTCGCTCCCTCAACTTTCACTACCTTCTACTTGGGTGCTCTGACCAACAGCGAAGAACTCGCGCGTGACGTACGTACAATTTCGCTTGAAAGGCAGATGACGCTGATCTCTTCGGTAGCAGCGAGTACGACCGAGCTTCGCTGTCTATTTCACGGTGTCATACGGACCCGCACGTTCCGCTCTGGAAGATATCAATATCACTGTGCAACAGGCAGACCACGTCAAATACGTTGAGGCGGTACAAAGTCCGAGCGCTCTGCCTTATACGTTCACACTTGCACCTGGTCTTGACTCACCAGAGATCATGCTCACGACCCCTCGCCTCGCTGAGATCTACGGCGCTGGCTTCTCGAAGGCCGTGGGAAGTAAGGTAAGCGTTGCCCTTTTGTACATCGCATATGAACGCGTTTTTGACGCATGAGCAGATTTACGAACTGCGTTGGCCTCGACTCACGAAGATGCATCGCGCGGAGGAACGTGAGTGGCGTGAGGGACAAACCCTGGAAGAGATTCAGCGTATCGCGCATGAGGTCGTAGGTCGGCCGTCGGACGAAGACAGTTTCCGTCAGCTTTGGCAGCACGAGTGGAGGTTTCCCAGTGAGCAGTCTACCGCTGTAGCTCTCGAAGTAGCAGGTTTGCGTACGCCCGCAAAGCGCGCGCGCATAATGAAAGAGTGCATGACTCGATTGGAAATAGACGACGGCGTCTTTGTCCCTCAAGATCAAACTCTACATCAAGACCCCGTGCCTCCTCCCCTTCAAGACTGCGGGATCGTCTGCCCTTCATCCAAAGACGGTGAAAGGCTTGAAGCATCTTTGCCCCTTCTGCATAGACTCGCTTCGACTACAAATATCTCTCGGTTGTCTGATTCACCACCCCGCGTACACGCACCGCCTCCCACCCCACCTTCGTCACCGCGCAAGCGGCGTGCTGTACAAAAGGACGACGAGAACGCGCACGTCAAGGCTTCCATACCCGACTCCCCGCAACGCAGAGAGCCCGCTTCGCCATCCCACCGTGCGAAGGTGCGCCATTTTGCTCCTTTCATCCCACTTCTGCTCAGTAAGTTTTATAGAGGCGCAAGCTCAACGCGCCCGCATCAGCTGCCATTATATCAGCTCCTGTCAAGCTAGAAGAAGAAGAGCTTAGTGCGTCAAGTCGACCACTCTCCGCTTTGTCGGACCCTTCGGTGTACAAGCTGCACCATACCAAGACTTCCTCGCCCTTGACTCGCCCTCTTCTCCCCGTACGTTCTCTTGTTCATCAGAGCCAGATAGGACCCTGACTCTCAACTACAGGAGCCAACCATTGTCATGCCTAAGGCCGACGCTCCCCCACGTACTTCCACCTCCATCTCATATGGGCGCAGAGCCAAGTCAGATTTCTATCTCGCGAAGCTTCGACACGCCAAAGCCGGCCTGCCACAGACTCTGGGATCTGCGCAACACGTGAACTCTACGGCGTCGGCGGCATCTGCCCCGGGCCCCTCGTCATCATCTTTGCCAACGCCTCCAACCTCTTCGCCTCCACCACCTTCTCCGCGATCGCAATCGCAAGGATACCCACAACTTTCACTGCCTCCCCGTTCGCTCGATGATCCATCTCCTGCTCTTCTCGCCGCGCGTGCGCTTATCGCTGGGTGCTGGGTCTACCTCGGCCTACCCCATGGAACAGAGCGTCCGCCGTGGATGCGAGACCCGCTGGATCTTTACTCAGATAGCCAAGCCGTCAACTCCTGGCAGAGTATACTACACGTATGCGGCTGGACCCCCCAGAAGCCCCCAACGCTGGCACCATCGTCTGGCGTACAACGGGGTGGCATCATTCTACTCGACCTTGAGGCGCGCGATCCCAACTGGTCTTCGATTGCCACGGAAGCAATGTCTGTGATTGAAGCCTGCCAGAAGCATGAGCATACGCGCTTCGACTTCCGCGTTTTAGATATAGGAGTTCTGGGGAACGGGGCGATTGAATCGATGAATGGCAGCTTGTCACCTTGGCTTCGACACGCTCGTTACTCATCTTGATAATGTATCTGTATAATCTACCTTGGAATGTTCTTGTAATCATCAGTAGTTCACCGTACAACTCTATGGCTCATCATTGCATATAAAAAGATACTCATGTGACCGTGTTGGTGGTTGATGCAAGGCGCGGCGCTTTTCTGCTTTCCTCGCAACACCACCACCATACAAGTGTCATAGTCATAAACTATCTGTATTCTCTGCGCAGGAGGTAGGCGGATGTGTCTTCGCCCCATCCTTGGACTGACTCGACGCGTGGCAGATGGCGGGAATCGACCTTCCGGCGTCCTCCGATCCGGGCGAGGAATCCGCGGCACCTTCATTTCTACAGACAAAGCTCGAACAGCACGGGTTTAAAGCTGTTCCCCGTCGACCCTGCTGGATAAACCGGCTGCTTCCTGCAGAACTCATCATGGAAATATTTGCCTACCTGCCTACCGTGGACGACTGTTTAAGTATGAGAGTGCACGCCAAGCCTTGGGACATCCCGATCCACCATACGGACTACGTCGACGAGGATGAAGACGAAGAGGAGAATGAAATAAAGATCCTCGTTGCTCAAGACGACTGTGGCTATGGGGAATGTATCGCCGAGGCACTCTTCCCTGATGGATGTACCAAGTATTGCTCGTCGGGCCATTGGAACTACATGGACGTTCTGCGAGTCTGCCGGTTCTGGCATTCAAGTGCGGAATCAAGCCCGCATTTCTGGGCCCATATTCCTTCGCACTCGCTGGGCATGGTACAACGGTCATTGAAGCTGTCGGGAGCTTTGCCACTTTTCGCCGTTGCCGACTACGATCGGCAGTGGCCCTCAGAATTGGCGTTTACAACGGTCTTAGAACACCTCCCTCGCATCTGCGTTCTCGACGTCACTTACGCTACGAGGCCTGGGAGATCCAATGTCAGGCGACGCAGGGCACGATGGCATGTTGGCGAAGTGCTCAAACCGTTCAGGAGCCTTCCTGCTCCCAGGCTTCGAGTTTTGCGACTCTTACACTGGAGTGACAAAACCCTCGACACCGAGTACTGGGTCGAAAAAAGCTTCCC
Organism: Peniophora sp. CONT; assembly: GCA_001632445.1. Lineage (NCBI taxonomy): Eukaryota > Fungi > Basidiomycota > Agaricomycetes > Russulales > Peniophoraceae > Peniophora > Peniophora sp. CONT. The sequence continues at coordinate 25,202 of KV424651.1, read as the reverse complement.
ATCTCTGGAGGTCTTAGAATTGCGCGGTTTTGAGATAGCATCACCTTGCGCGCTCTTTGTTCCGACTCTGACCGAGCTCATTCTGTCGGACTGTATCGCCCCATGGACCAGTACCGACCAACTCCTTCGATGTCTTTCCCGTATGCCGCGCTTAAGGCAATTCAATATGCAAGGCACACCCCTTCCATTAGACCTTGATCACGACAACTTCCCTTCACCAGCAGGCCACACGGTCCCAGTACCTCTCGCTCACTTACGTCACCTATGGCTGGACGGGTCGTTCCGCTGCATCAATCGGCTGTTGTCAATATTGGGCATACCAGCCGGAAAGACCTCACTCTATCTCTCTTTCGAGGGTGGATACCGACATGAGGACCACGCCGATCGCCAGAAAACACACGACCTTATCTCATCTTTTCCTGCTGCCATGCCTTCCGGCGCATACTTTTCCTCCATTGACCTGGATCTCGATTTTGAGACTAGGTTCGTCGATTTGACGCTCAGCGACCTTGTCAATTCGTCCGACAGTCCGTGCGTCGATAAGATCCAGCTTACGATTGAGTGGAATGAGAACGAGGACACTCGGGCGCGGAAGATGATACGCTTTTTGCTCGGAATGACTGAGCCTTTCCTCGCCAGCAGTCGGCAAACCCGGCTGTCCTACAGTCAGTCTGGTTTCTACACGGGCGTCAACCGATGGCTGGGTCCAGAGAAATACATATCGTGGTTGGAAGGTCTGACGGACGTCTCCGCCGTACGACTATCCAACAAGGAAGGAGCGGGCACTTTCCTGGAATGGATGATGAACAAATGGAGACAAGGAGCACTCCCTTTTACGGCCCCGAAACGACTCAGTCTTTGCAACGTCGACCTTCGCGAAAAGTTCTACGCGACTATGCAGCATGCGCAACCCGGGCCCGATCACATTCTATACGTCCGACTTTGGCTTTATCTTCACCACTACAAGCCGGGATCTCTATCTCTCATGAGCGTGCTTGCATCCCCGCGCATGTTAGCCGAGCTCAAAAGGCTCGTTCACTCGCTAGACACGTACAACATCCGGCGAGTCCAGGAGCGCGAGCGATTCGAGGTATATCGGGACCACTCGAACTCAAGCGAGCTTCTGTTTATCTGGGAGGCAGAAGGGGCCAAAGGACAGCGACATCTCCTTCGTCGTGTTGATGCACCACGGACGAGAATGTTTTGGGAGAGGGAGAAAACGGTTACAAAGGACGTCGAGGAGCCTTCTGAAACGTGATACTTTAATCCGCTGGCTCTTCCACTCGTAACAGTATCTTTGTTCCATGCGTGCCCTGCGCAATTCTCTCCATCAACCCCCGCACTTTCTTCGTGGCGTCTGCGTCGCTTTCACCTGCGCCAATGGTCACAATTTCATGCTTCGGTTCACGTAACTAGACATACTACATCAGACTGATATGCTGATTATGCATTAGTATGCACGTACCTTGCCGCTGCTCATGTAACCGACAAGCTCGTCCATAAGCGCCGACCTCTCCGCAAGAGAGTGAGTCTTGTACCAGCGACTCTGCCAGAATCCGTGTGCAGCGAGGTTCTTGAAGATGAAGTAAGACGTCGGAAAGCTGAGGGGTTCTTTGCTCATCGCTCCGTAGGAAACCAGATGAGCGTCGGGACCGAGTAGTTTGAGCATATCCCGCGTTGGCTTGCCACCCACGCAGTTCAATGCCAAACGTATGTTCTGGAGAACGTCGTCAGTCTTCCTGTTAGCAAAGCTTCAAGTAAATCCCCCACCTTCCCTCCCGGCATATTCTTCAGTTCAGCAATCTTGTTCTTGTCCTTAAGATCGTCGTATGTCCAGACAATATCGGCGCCCAGCCCATCTAGCTCGCGCTTGGTCTCCTCGACACCGTCGTGGTTCCGGACGAGGTTGACGGTCCTCAAGCCGCGTGCCTTGGCGAGTTGAATGACGGCTTGCCCGACCTGATATGCACGGTCAGCTCTGGATAAGAGCTCGGGTGTGTGCAGGACTTACAGCGCTATTCGCTCCATTCTGAACAACCCACTCGCCGGCCTTGAGCTCGGCGAAGTCTCGCATCATATTCCAAGCAGTTGGCGGGTTTACCTGGAGCGCGAGATCGTAAGACAGAGCATAAAAGTATCGATAGGACCAAACAAACTGTGATTGTGGCAGCATGCACTTCAGTCAAGCCCTCTCGTTTCGGTATCCTGATCACGTCCTTGACCTCGACATTACGCGTCGAAGCCCATGTCCCGCTTTGCTGCCGGGCAACTACGATCCAGTCACCGACTTCCACATCCTCCACTCCTTCTCCCACCTCCCTAACCTCTGCCAGCGCCTCATTTCCTGCAATATACAACTCCTCGTCCTCTCGTACACCAGGCAGGTCCGCGCGTGGCACGGAGACCGGATAGACACCTTCAAGTACGTTCACGTCGCTAGGGTTCACGGGAGCCAGTACGATGCGAATGTTCGCAGTTCCGGGTGCGGGAGACGGAAGGCGCGGAAAAGTACGGGCCGAGAGCACTTCATGCGGTACACCTTTGGTCGCATACACGAGCGCTCGCGTCGCTCTTGTCGCAAGACTTGTCGAGAAGGCGCGGGACGTAAAGCCTGGAGTCTTCAAAGCCAAGGATAGTCTGTGCATGCCCAGTCCTTCAAGAGAGTTGGTGTGGAAGTAGCGTAAGCGCAGGTCATGGTTGAGTTTGAGCCTGTGGTGGGACTACTGGGGTCCGCCCCCTAACGGGTCACTTCGATTTGGCCTGCCTGGCAAATAATCGTCGCACCTGCCCTTCTTATAAAAATTACATAGAGACGTGGTTAACCTAATTTAAGAGTCATCTGTACAGTATAGTGATTTAAGGGTATCGGGAGAAACGTACATGAATATCGCGGCGAGGGATGACTCGCAAAAGCTGTCCACCCCCGAGCGGGTCAAACGTGGGAACAGGGCCAGCTGAAGTCGCGTCGTCGGAAGCCGAACGAAAACGCGCCTTGAATGCATTCGAAACAGTCCACTATGCATCGGCCAACCACGTATAGCGAGGCTAGGCAGCATAGACTTGACGCAGTGAGGCTGGGAGCTGTCTGTGCCACATTCTCCTTGGAAATGGCGCGATTGGGAGACATCAACTTCGACCGAGGTGTGTTTCTTGTATACTGCGACCATCCCTCCCTCCCGAGCTCAGCCCCTGGCCAACTCCATACCCTACGTTGAATTTGCTGGGACAGATGGTTCTAATGACTGTTACAGGTGTTCAGTGCTCTTTTTCTGCTTTCTCAGATGCATTCTCGACCCCGCGCAACCCCTCCCTTCCGCCCCCGTCTACACCATATACCCCGCCAACAGATACCGCCCTGCAGAATGAGCGCAAGGGCTGTGGGCCTCGACTTCACTCAGGATGCACTGAAAAGGGTCCATTGCTCAGTGTTACCGACTCCTTTTAGAGATATACTGCGAGAATGGACGTTGGGATAGGTTTTTGGGTAGGGTGCCGCAAATCAGACCGTTTCTCTTAGTAGCCTCATACCTCCGAAATGTATTCAGTGATAAATGTTTTGAGCAGACAATCATACACAGTACTACACTTTCAATACCTGTGATTATCCTCCAAATTATCTAGCCGATGATTCTAGCTCGGGATGCCAAGCGACAGGGGTGTAAGTGAATTCCCCAATCGTTCACACGGTGTAGAGTGTCGTCCGTACTGTAGCATCCCCGTCCCACCTTAAAGCCTCAAAATAACACGGCAAGACTCTGTAGTACTCAGTACTACAGGTACCAGATCTCACGCGTATACGCTAGGTGTAGAGCTTATCGCGGGTGGTGTTGGCCCGCGCCGGCACGACGCGACTTTCAAAATCGACCACCATTCCCGACCTCCTCGACTTACCGAGCTCACATCTCTCGCACCTAGGACCGTACAGGATATTCTTTTTGCATAAACATGTCTGGCACGTTACTCTCATGGATTATGATTTATTTGGTATTTGATTTCGATGCAGCCGACCGTCAGATGGGTTTGACCCGTTAGGGGGTCATGACCCGTTAGGGGGCGGACCCCAGTATGACGACACGCGCGTCGCGTCGCGTTTCCTCGAGCCCGGCTTGTCCTGAGCCATCACCAGGCAAGCCGCTGAAGATATCCGTCATATCGATGTGCGCGTCAAGGTTTCCGAATGCTTATCTGTGTTTACTGACAGGGTGATGCAGATGTCGACTTCAAGACTGCAGACTTCTGGTCCCTCCAATTTATTCCAGACCACGCTCTTACACTACCCAGGCTTTCGAAATCCTGCAACGGCTCGACCTTGTCACATCAACACCCTTCCCATCGAACTCCTCATGGAAATCATAGCATACCTTCCTCTAGGCTTCAGCGCCAATACTCGTGTACACATTAAGCCTTTCCTATTACCTGATCCTGACGACGACGTCGTCCCAACCGAAGAGGTCCTAGAGCGGATAATGAGGCAGGAAGACTATGGCAACTGCCTAGCAGAATATTACTTTCTTCATGGATGCTCGCGGTTTTGCTCCTCGAGAGAGTGGAACATGCTGAACATACTTCGCGTGTGCAAGCTATGGCGGGCCGTCGCTTCCGCCTGCCCTGAATACTGGGTCAATGTCATGATACAAGACTATGATACGGTCGAGCGATCTCTACGACTGTCAGGAGCCCTTCCACTGCGTGTTGGCGAAGGCACCTCTAGATGGCCGTCCGTCCTCTCTTTACTGCTTTCACTCGACCATCTCCCTCGCATCCGTACCCTGTACATCTCTTGTTCGCCTCCAAATGAACACCTCATTTCTTGCATCACCCACGTGAATGACTACTTCGAACGTCATAGCGCGGCTTTACTCAAAACCCTGTGGCTTGACTTCTCGTATGGCCGGGACCGCGATGAGTGGCCGGAATATTTAGATCTTGACACGACACATTGGATTCAACAGGCGTTTCCTGTCCTTGAGGAGCTAACACTGGACACGGTTCATCTCCACTCGCCATGTGCACTCCTTTCCCCATCACTTACTGAACTGGCGCTCGTGAGATGTGTAACGCCATGGAAAACGACAGAAGAACTCCTATGCGTACTCCAAAGTCTACCTCTCCTTATGATCCTCGCGATCATGGAAACAGTCCATCCTCCTGATCTGGGCGGGCACGACAGCCCGGTCATTACAGACGTGGTCTGGCCTGTCCGCATGCGACATATGAACCTGCTTGAGTTCCAAGGTTCTCTTCTTTGCACAAGTCGGCTTCTGTTTATGCTCGGCACACCCAAGGGGGTCGACATGGTACTCACCTACGAGCATGACGGCCCGACACCTCTCACAACCTCCGAAATCATTCACGCGTATACAGTCTTCGATTCTATCGCCGATGCTATGCCTGATGATGCGTACTTCAGTGCTATGGGTTTCGAAGTGGATTTTGGAGCGCGATCCATGGAATTCTCTTTCGCGTGCCTCGAGAACCCGTCGGAGCAGCTATGCACGGAAAAGATGATACAGAAGCATAACTGGTCGGACGCTTCGCGGCTCCCTGATATCTGTAGCTTCGCTCGTCGGACCAGTGCTCCATTCCTCCCACGCACTATACAAGCCAGAGAGATATCGCTCCACATTGACTTCAAATCCTACGCTGGCAGTATCGGCCTCCTCCACCGCTCAAACTTTGCCTGGGTTTTGGATGTCACTGGCCTCACACATCTGATCCTGGACTCGGACGCAGCAAAACACTTCATCCCATGGATGGTTGGCCTTATTTGTGGTGCAGGCCCAAATAACGACGGGATGCTCGCGAAAGACATGCACATTACTTCCGAACAACTCGGCCAGCCCTTACCCCTTTCCGGACTTACCCGCCTCGGACTGAGGAACTGCAATATGACGCACACAGTGCGCAAGGACTACTCAGACCCCGCGGACATACTATTTCTGCACTTCTGGGTTTACCTGCACGCCCAAAAGCCTCGCACGCAGTTGGTGAACGTCGAAGGCTCAAACCGGATGCTGAACGAGTTGGAGCAATTGCTTGGCTCACAGCTAGACTATTGTAGCTGGTGGGAAGCCCGCGAGATCACTCGCATTCATGTGCGAAGGTCATTGGACGACTCGATGGAGGAGTTGACGTTGACGGTTGGAAGAGAGGGCCTCCATAGGGCTAGTATCGCAGTCGCTCGGAGTGATGTCATGCTGTAGTAGAATATATGAATGACGAGATGGGTCATGGACGCCAGTCTGATGTACTTGATACCTCGCACAGATGGTACATATTCGGCATCAGAAGGTACAGACCGACAGCACGGAGTCGTGCGCCGTTGCACCTTTAGCCGTATTCACCAGCGCCCGTGTCGCATTCGCTGCAGAGCTTGTTGTAAATGTACGTACTGCCAAAGACGAGGTGCGGGAGAAAGATATAGCGGTTGAGCCCGTCACTCAGTCTTATATAGTATTTCAATGATCCGTGCGCAAACAACAACCTACAACAACCCGAGGAGCGCAGGACCCTCAAGTCATGGTCAAATTGAAGATGATGGGATCAAAGTCAACGCGCGCACATGCTCGTCGAGCTCGCACGGCACGACTCAACTTGTCCTGAACCATCACTATCCCCAACATACTGTACGCGCCAACTCTTTTCAGTCTCGTCCGTGCTCTGATGACAGCTTTAGATGGCGATAATCAGCAGATGGGCTTCTAAACCGGCTGGCCCTTTCCAGACGACCTTTTCGAACTTCCCAGGTTTTCAACGCAACCCGAAGTCTCGCCCGTGCTATATCAATGCACTTCCACCCGAAATACTTATGAAAATACTGGTACACCTGCCTCATGCTCATAACGTGTATACCAGTGTGCATATCGACCCCTTCCTTCTGCCAGATATCGACGACGAAGGCGAGGATTCTACCAAAGACGGCAACGAGAGCGACACGGATTCAGCCGACTCGCCCCCTGATTGGGTATTGAGACAAGATGACTATGGAAACTGCATTGCTGAACTGTACTTTCGGAATGGATGTCATCGATTTTGCTCCAGTCGGAATTGGAACTATCTGGATGTTCTGTGTGTGTGCAAGTTCTGGCGTGACGTGATTCGCGCTTGCCCCGCATTTTGGAATACCATTGCGAACCACAACGGCCACAGTGTTGAACAATCGCTAAAGCTGTCTGGCAGTCTCCCACTATATGTCAATGTCACTCTCACTCGATGGCCGAACTCCTCATCCATGCTGCTCGTCCTCGACCATCTAGCACGCATTCGTACGCTCAATATAAGCTCATCGGAGCCTAATGGACACCTCATATCGTGCATGCCACACCTCGATGGATACTTTAAGCGTCACAGTGCAGCTTTGCTTGAGGCTCTGTGTCTTAGCTTTGAGGAGGGTCCAGACCGTGACCAATGGCCTGGCTATCATCTCATCGATACGTCAGGATGGATAGAGCAGTCATTCCCTAGACTGAAAGACTTGCAACTGAACTCGGCTGAAATCTGCTCGCCATGCGCACTCTTGTCACCCTCACTCACAGATCTCACAATCATAGACTGTGTGGTACCGTGGAAGACGGCAGCCGAATTTCTGCGCACTCTCCAATCGCTTCCCTTGCTGGAGACGCTCCATATCATAGAAACTGGTCATCCTTCAGATCTCAGTGACGATCTTCGCCCTGTGCTTAGTAATGTTGCATTACCTGTCATAATGAGACGCCTAAAGCACTTTCGTTTCGAAGGGCCTCTGTTATGCACCAGCCGTGTACTATCCATGCTCGCGTTTCCTGTGATATCGACCATGGAACTTGGTTACCATCACCATCATCTGCAGGGACCTTCTCCTCTCCATGAGGTTGGGGGCACTGTGTCTATCTTTGACTCCATGGCACGTGCTATGCCCAGCAACGAATTTTTCTATGATATGAGTCTAGGGATTAACCTCCTCGAACGAGGATTTGAGTTCTCCTTTTCCGTGGATGATTTTGTCAGACTTCGCGAGCCTCCATGCTTGAAAAGCATGACACAATGGCATAGTTGGAATGAGGAACATGATATACTTTTTCCGTTTACCTGGGTACTTGCAAGCGTATTTTGCCTCCCGTTCATCCCACGCATTACGCATACCCCTATCGAAAAGGAGGTGTCACTCAAGATCACATTGGAAGACTGCGCCGATGAGCATCTCAACTCTGTGCATGTCATCTTCTCCTTCGTCGTCGTCAAGATCAATTGCCTCACATATCTGCGACTAGAAGCAGATGCAGCCGACCGCTTCATTTCGTGGATAGTCTGTCTCATGTTTAGAATCAATCCCGCTGCCAATGGCGTGCCCATGCAAGATATATTCATTGCTCCAGGACAGCTGATACACCCTCTACCACTCCCTCGTCTCAATCGAATGAAAATCTCGCACTGCGACCTTGGGTGCTCCGTGCGTATGGATGACTCGGGCCCCACAGACATACTGTTTTCATATCTGTGGCTGTACTTGCACGCGAACAAGATACGTCTGGAGCTTTCAGACGTCCGGGTGTCGATGCAGATGGTCAACGAGCTAAAGCGGATGCTCGACGTGCAACTGGACGCGCAGAAGAACTGCTCGGAGCCCGACAAGTCCACCCGTATATCCGTTCAGTCTTCGGATGATGGCGTGATGGAGGAACTCTCTGTGACAGTGAAGAATGTGGAGCATAGAGCTATGGTTTCAGTTCCGAAGAATGAAGTACCCCTGTCATAATACTTAACTACATAGTCCCTGTATGGCTTGAGTAGTATACAGTATTGATTTACTGGGCCGCAGGCCGTAGTCCCGGATAGAACCACCGTAACTCCAGAACGAATCTTTATGTGCTCTTGCGTGACATTGAGGCATTGTGTGTCTTTGCAACGCTTTGTACTGAGGGAAGATGCCCTTTTCGTACTATCTACTGGCTCTGCGTGACGCGCGCAGGCAGCCACACGACGCTGTGACGCGACGCGCCGAGCACAGCGTTGGTTGTCTACGAACCACCACGTCAAAAGTGGCGCCCGGGTCTCATCATGCCCTCGACACTCTTCCAGTACTACTTTAAACGTGATGATACGCAAAGAGCCTTAGCAGGGACGAGAAGGACGCGGAAGGTATGATCCTCACGGTGAGAAGCTGCACACAATCTCACTATTGCCACTTCATTCCTACAGGTCATCACCGACCCGGTGCAGGACGACGGACAACCTGTTCTCTTTCAAACAACACTTACTCATCATTCCTTCCGGATAAACTTCAAGAATCCATGCTTCATCAACATGCTACCGCCTGAGCTGCTCATGGAGATACTATCGTATCTTCCTTCAGTCTCGAACCTCAAAGTCCGGGTTCACGCCGACCCCTCCAAGCTCTCCGACTCGGGCGCTAATGACTCAGAAGAGGTCGAGGATGACGATGATTCAAATCCCGGGTGGTATCGTATGGGGTTAGCGCAATGCTGCAACGGATACGGCAACTGCCTGGCCGAGCTCCGCTTCCGCAATGGCTGCGCTCGTTTCTGCTCAAGCCAACCATGGAACTTTCTCGACGTCTTACGAGTGTGCAAGCGTTGGCATACCATCTCCTACGCAAACCCGCAGTTCTGGACCAACATTGCCATCCAGAATTTCGACACCGTCGTGCGTTCGCTCGTGCTGTCGGGCAGCCTTCCGCTCACCATCATCTCATCGAATTCGACTCGCGAAGAGAAACGACAATGGCCCTCCCTAGAGGCGCTCGAGCTTGCTCTTGATCAACTCTCCCGAGTTCGTGTGCTTGATATGTTCTTTATATCTTTCAACCACGTACAATGGGAGTTTTGGACCGAGCCTGTTATATCCAGGCTGCGTCGCTTGCCGGCAACCCAGCTCAACTCCTTACGATTGAAGCTTCTCCGGAGTCACTCGGACCGCCTCGTTAGAATCAGAACCGAAACCTGGGTTGAGCAAAGCTTCCCCGCGCTACGTACTTTGGAGCTCTCCGCGGCCAAGATCTATGCACCGTGTGCGCTACTAGTACAAAGCCTGACGGAGCTAAGTCTCGTCGACTGCGAAGCACCCTGGAAGAGTGCCGCGGACTTCCTCCATACGTTCGCGGGTCTTTCACAACTTCGCAGCCTATCGATCACGAAGACGGAGAACCCTAAAGACTTCGACGATGAACGTCTCAACGTGCCCCGCAACCTCAGCCTGCCTATACCCATGGATCATCTCCGCTTCATAGAGCTACAAGGCTCATTCCGCTTCGTGAACCGAGTCCTATCAGCTTTCGTGTTCCCGCTCGACTCTACGACGCTCAAGCTGCAATACCAGCATGACGACTTCGGCGTGAGCTTCGGCGCAGATCCCGACGATGCTCTTGCCAAAACCCTCCACCTGTTCACTTCCTACGCCCTCGCGATTCCAACGGGTACATATTTCAATGAAGTGAACCTTGATTTTGACCTCGACGAGCGCTTCATCGAAATTACATTGTCGCAACCCGACCCTAGCGGAGTCAGCGTACAACTCAAACACACTTGGACCGAGGCCAACGATCGTCACGCGGGAGACATCCTCAACTTCGTGCGGCAAACGAGTACCCCGCTCTTCTCGAGCAAACGTACTGCCTCCTTGATCATCCTCTTGACCGGACGCTTCGATGAAATCGCAGAGTCTTCGCCGACGTTTACGCCGGATGCATGTTACGATTGGATAGCTGGCCTTAGTGCTCTGCGTCTTATCCGCCTCTCGAGCCAGGCGATACCCACCTTCATCGCGTGGATGGTCCGGCGATTGAACACGGCTGCGGGCCTTCTACCGTCGGGTGATGAAGAGGAGAGCGAGTCAAAGGAAGACGCTCGGGAACCGGGCTCGGAGCGCTTGTGGCATCGACGCCGATATCCATGGATGTCTGAACCCAAGCCCAAGCCCAAGATCGAACCTAAACTCTTATTCCCTGATTTACGTCGTCTCATCCTCAACGAATGCAACCTCGGCGAAACCATCAATGAGGACAAAGATTCGAGCCCCGAAGACATCCTCTTCTCACATCTCTGGCTCTATCTGCACGCACAGCAGCCGGAGCTGGTGCTAATCGATACTGAGCTCACACATCGCATGCTACACGAACTGAGGCGCAAGCTGTACCCTGCGCGACTGGATGAGCGTAGTGTATATCCTGTCGACGATAACCCGTATATTCGCGTTTCGCATGCCTGGAGGGATTCCGGAGAGGAGTTGGATGTTTATACCCAAAGTGGTAGGAGTAAAACTGTGAAATCACCACCATGGAGCGTGCTTGGTGACGCTGGTCATGGTCATATTGAAAACGACGAGGGTAACGGGGAGGTGAGCGCTGGGAAAGAGGACGACGATATGTAGACACGTCCCAGGTGTTTGAGAGGCTGTTGAACGTGTCCGTTAGGAGTACGCTTTCTTTTCACTTTAGCAGACCTAGCGATCCTTTTCAATGTAGACGTTAGTGTTAGTTCGCTAGTATACCACCTACAGATAGAGAGCGGACTCGAGCATCCATTAGTCTTAAGTGCGGTTGATGAAGTTGATAGCTCCGTTCACTCCAATGCATACGCGAAGTGGGTTACTCAGTTCAATGTTAACTCGAACGAGAAAACGACCATCATTTGGAGCGAGCCTAGAGTAGTGAAGTTATAGTAGCCAGCGCTAGGCTCGCATTACCGCAACGCCATCTTCTCCAACAAACCATCATGATCTTCCTGGCCACGACTACCGCTCTTGAAGCAGACTATGTGGCACACCGAGGGCGAAGTTCGCATTTTATCCGCGCAAGTCACATTATAGTGAACCTATCATACGCAAGTACAGCCCCAGTCGCGATAGCAGGACCACTCAGTGGTTCCGTTTATCCTCAAAGAAATTCTGTGACGGCCGTCAGCTCCTCTCCCAAGTTGTATAAGGCTGTAGAGCACGCACCCTAAGATGGCGAAGCTGCCACGCGCACGTCAAAACCAGCACCGCAATCTGCGCAAGCGAATACCACACAGCCCGTCCATTCAACAACTCGCTCAGATCCCTGAAATCCGACTCTCGTTCACGTTGGTACTGCTGTTCCCTCCTAATATCCTCCAACTTCAAATTCAGATCCCTGATCTTACTCGCGAGCTCGGAGATGTGCCCTCGATCGTGTTCAATGTCCGGTCGGGTGTTGCCGACGACGATGTCGATGTAGAGGCGGATGTGGGCGGCGGGACCGAACCAGGATGAGGAGTAGTTAGTTGACATGCAGATGGAGTGGTCGCCCGAGTCGTGGGAGGTGAATGTCCATCGGCTGTCCGGTGGTCCACGCGTGGAAGTGACGACGTGGCCGGTGTCCATTTCCTGCGAGCTCGGCGTGAGCAGGCCGTGCGCGGTGTGCTCAAAGACGCGTTACGTACCGTGATTTCTGTGAGAATACCGAGTTCTGGGTTTATTGCGTACACCTGATCCTTTTCGTTCCATTCCAATGCGCGGTAGTGTCCTATACAGAATATTCAGATCAGTCGAGTCGCGCGAACATAGGCATGGCAGTGACGAACCCTCCACGACCGTCTCATTCGGCAATTCCTCAATGAAACACCTCGTCTCTCCCGCGTCCAAGTACAGATGCAACGCGCTGGCGCACGACGCGGCGGCCAGCGCAAGAATGAGCGTTCGTGGTACAGCCCAGGCGGCGAACATGATGGTCGTAAACGAGAGAGAGCACGCGTGAGAAGCCGTCAAACGCGACTTCTGCACTTTCTTCTTCGACCATCATGCCGCCCAAACGCTTCGAGCCCAAGGAGATAAAAAATAAACACAAGCGCGAGGAGGTCGCGCGTAAGAACAAAAAGGCCAAGGGCCAGGCGAAGCTCCAGCGTAGGCTCGAGCAGGCAAAGTTGGAGTCAAAAGATCCTCTTGCGAAAAAGGTGTGCACTCTATTCTACTTCTACTTTGGTTCTTGACATCTGACATTGTACATAGAAACGACTTGCACAGAATGTGCCGCGCACGCTCGACAATACGCGCGAATACGATCCCTCCTTTTTAACTGCCGACCCTTCAACCCATCAACAACAACCCGAAGCGTCCGGCTCAGGCTCTACCTCCAACTCTGCTCCAGCAGACCCAGCCGGCGAATCCTTAGCCGACATCGCGAGCGACCCCTTCGCCGATTATTTCGAGACCGATGACCCGACGCGTCCGCCGAAGGTGCTGATCACCACCAGCCAAAAGGCCACGCGCGTGAGCTACGAGTTTTGCGAGGAGCTCGTGGGCATATTTCCGGGCGCAGAGTTTCATAGGAGGCCGAAAGGACGAGGGTTCGAGATGGGGAAGATTGCAGGTTGGGCGGCTGGTAGGGGGTTTAGCAATTTGATTGTCATTAATGAGGATACGAAGAAGCTCAGTGCGTATTTTTGCGCTGCGTATGCTCTTGGGAAGAGGATTGACCGATTGAATAGACGCTATGACGGTCGTACACCTTCCCAATGGACCCACAGCCTACTTTAAGCTCACTTCAATAGAGCTCACCAAAAAGATATTCGGCCACGCCCGCGCAACACCCCACCACCCCGAACTCATTCTCAACAACTTCGCCACACGTCTAGGCCACACCGTCGGACGTCTCTTCCAAACCTTCTTCCCTCCCCTTCCCGAATTCCAAGGTCGTCAAGCCGTAACGCTTCACAACCAACGCGATTTCCTGTTCTTCAGGAGACATCGTTACGCGTTCAGGAGTGATGAGAAGGTCGCACTTCAGGAGATCGGACCGAGGTTTACGCTTAAGTTGAGGAGCTTGAGGAAGGGATTGCCGGCTGTTAAGAACTTCGGCGAGGCACCCAAGCCTCTTGAGTTTGATAACTTTGATGAGAGTGAAGAGGCGGAGGGTACAGGCCGGGATGAGGACATGGATGGAGGAAAGGGCGAAGAGGAAGCGGCGGCGGAGGGCGAAGGCGTGGAGGCAGGTGCGGATCCATCTGCGGCGACTGCGACGGCAAAGGCTCCGCCCAAGAATGACGAGTACGAGTGGTTATGGAAGGTGGGTTCTGATCACTTTGTCGCCGTATTGCGAGTGGCTAACTTTTGTGTTTCTTTCGAATAGCCCGAGCTGGAGACTTCGAAACGGACGTTCTTCCTGTAACTTGGTACTTTGCTCAGTGCTTTTACTCGCTGCTTTTTCCTCCGCTCGTTGCAGAGCATCCTACACTGTAATGTTCGGCATCGTCCCGCGGGACATTGTAGAGCTGCGTCGGTAATCATACCGAAACTCATTGATGCAGCTTACATACGCGCCCGGTCCCCAATACCGGCGAACCTCTCTCCTGGGATATTCCACGCGTGCAGATCACATTCAGTAGGTAAAGTCAGTGCCCAAGGAGATACTTGACGGCATACACTGTCGTTCTCATCGTCCGTCAGCGCCCCAATACAGCACGTATACGTTGCCTGCTGGTCAGCACCGTTGCCTGGACAAATGTGCTATCCTGTGCACTGGAACTACGACGTCGTCGCTGACTGATGCATGCAAATAACTCACGGAATTTGAGTCGCCGTCTCCCTCGGCCTTGTACATCACAGGTTCTCTGCTGACTATGCTTCCCATCATCGTTTCGCACCTTTCAAACCTGCTTACACACTCGACCGGCTGCTCTCGAGCGGCGAGTTCGCTAGGTCAATAACGCCTCGCAGTTGTTCGTTCGGAACTCTAACAGAAGAGGCACACTACCGTGTAACCGCGTACGGAAGGTAGATGCGATGATGCCTAGCGCTACTGACCAGGTCAGTCGCCAGTACAGTATTTTGCCTGTTGCTTCACTTACTGACCCTTCACCTAGTCTATCTTTGCAAGAACATACTCGGTCCAAGGCTTGGCAATAAAGCAGGTGCGTAACTATGGTGGCCGAAGTGCACACGGTCATCTACGCTGTGAACAAGGCCAGTGCATCGCCGGTCCCGCCGGCGTCTATGGAATATTGGCCGCATCATTCCCCACAAATTTCGAAGGGCGGCCATCTGCGCTGCGAGTACAACAAGTCCACAAACCTGCAGGCACCTTACCGCATCGTGCGCCTCGGGCAGTGATTGCTCGACTGTATTCCACGTTTGCCGCCGCCGCCGATGCCGACATGTACTGTGCTCTTTGGCCTCCCTGAGCGACGACTGGGCGCCATGCTCGGTCAGCCTTGACCAAGACTTGACTGAGCTGAGTATTTAAGATCTGCGAGGAAAGCACCGGATAAGTCGTCCAGCTCCTGGTCTTCAACCCCGAGTCCGGTTCTCGACATGGTCCTGGCATACTCTCTCGTCCTCGCGCTCTCTGCGTTATCCGCTCAGGCCGCCAGCGTCAGCGACGCCTGCAAGCAGATCGCCAGCGCCATCTCGAGTAGCTCGGATGTGTACTACCCTGGTACGTGTCATATCCCTACGATCGTTGTTATCGGATAGAATAGCTTATGAATTGCTACAGGATCTACTCAGTACGACTCAGACATCTATCATTGGTCCATCGCCAGCACTCAGAATGCAACCTGCTCCGTCGAGCCGGGAACCGTCGAAGATGTCTCCGCAATCGTACGTGCATGCCTTTCCCCATCTCTCGTTCATTCCTCTCACCGCGCCTCTTTCACAGGTCAAAATCGTTGGCGAGACGGGCGTCCCCTTCGCTGTCAAGGGTGGAGGCCACGCCACTAACCAGAACTTCTCGTCCACGACGGGTGTCCAGATCGCCATGACGCGCTTCAACAAGGTCGTACTTAGCGACGACAAGAGCACCGTCGCTGTCGGGCCCGGTCTCATCTGGGACGATGTGTACGGCGCGCTTAACGGCACGGGCGTGAACGTCGTTGGCGGTCGTGTACCCGGTGTTGGCGTTGCAGGCTTCATTCTCGGCGGTGGCTATTCGTACTTGACGAGTCAGTACGGTCTTACGCTCGACAACGTCGCCGCGTTCGACCTCGTTCTACCAAACGGCACTTTCACAACCGTCACTTCTGCGGACGAAGACCTCTGGTTCGCGCTCCGCGGTGCCGGCGCTGGCAACTTTGGTGTAGTCACCACCTTCCACCTCGTCACGCACCCTCAGAGTCAAGTCTGGGGCGGCATCATCGGTATCGACGGCTCGAACTTCGATCTCATCACTGCAGCCGCCGCGCGCTTCTCTCTGAACAACACGGACAAGAAGGCCGCCATGATCCCGGCGTATCAATACGGTTCCGGGTCCGCGTTCGCCAACATCGTGCTCTTCTATGACGGCCCGACACCCCCGGACGGTATCTTCGATGACTGGCTCTCGATCCCTACGACCTCGTCGGACCTCGCGACGCGCGACTTTGCCTCGTTCATCCAAGCGCTCAACTCCCTCGCGCCCATCGCGCCCGCAACGCACGCCTACTTCGCATCCGTCATGCTCAAGAACTACCCCGTCGAGCTACTCGATTATTTCAAAGAGCGTACCCTCGCCCTCGGTCCATCCCTCGCGCAGAACGACTCGTCCTTCTTCCTCTCTCTCTACGTCGAGCCTTTCGATACCTCTTACATCTCCGTGAACGACGTGCCGGCATCATGGCCCGATAACCGCAGCCGCGGACTCCAGCCTACCGACGTATACTTTAGCTGGAAAGACGGCTCTCTCGAAGAGTTTTTCCTCGACGCTATGCGCCAGACTGTCGTTGATATCAGGAACAAGGCGGACGAGCTTGGGCAGGATGTTGGGGATGCGGTCGAGTACCCTAATTATGCGCTTGCGAGCACGCCGTCGGTGAAGATCTATGGAGAGGAGAATTTGAAGAGGTTGCAGGCGGTTCAGGAGGTGATTGATCCTAAGCATGTATTTGCGCAGACTGGCGGGTTCAAGATCGCTGTTTGAGATAGTCGCTGTAGTTCGTGGTGGCTCTCGTAATGCTTTCAAGTTTGTAATTGGGCTGTTTGGTATCTCTTGTAGATCTTTGTAATGCATGACACTTCTGAAGGGTGCTCTTCCTGCGTGGCTAACGATCGCCACTTGTACTTGCACATGTCTTGCAAGGCGTATCGAGTAAGCTCGCTCGTAGAGCGGATTGGATAGCTATCTATAGGACGAACTGCTCTTGCCAATCTGTGCTAAGTAGTGTGGGTTGACCACGGGTGGGGGCTGAGCAAGTTGATGCGCTCGCTGTTGGCAACAGCCGCGGCGTGTATTCGCAGCGAACTCGTCTGCGCATTGCGCCTTCTCTCGCCATAGCGCCCGTACGATCATGAATGGCCAAAAGCATGATGTCTAAGTGTCTTACTGCTACAAACAAATACAACTCCGATCCGGCATACATAGCAAAGCATAGCGAGAATCTAAGTACTTCATGTCGTCGTCATGGTGCGCACGGCGCTCGCGCTACTGACCACCGCGGACCATAGCTTGAGCCCGATACTGCTTAACACATTGGTCTGGCCCTGGCGTCAGCCTTGGATCTTGTTGCCTTCGGGGTCGTGGAAGTTGAGGGAGACCGAGTTGACGCAGTGACGTTCATCGGCTAGAAGGAAATATGATTAGATTTGCATTACAAACCAGGTGAAACGCGGGAGGGAACTCACTGGATGCTGCCTCCTTGAAGCCCTCGCCCTTGAAGACGTGCCCAAGGTGACCGCCGCACTTCGTGCAAGTGATCTCAATGCGGGTCATGCCCCAGCTCGAGTCCTCATGACGGGAAACGGCGCCGGGAATGGCTACAATGCACAAGTGTTAGCCTATGCATAACAAGAACACGCGAACGACCGTACCATCGAAGAAAGCAGGCCAGCCGCAGCCCGAATGGAACTTGTGGTTGGACTTGTACAACGGTGCGTCACAAGCACCGCAAGTGTACACGCCCTCGTCGTCGGTGTTCTCAAACTTGCCGGTGCCGGCGGCCTCGGTGCCCTTCTGACGGAGGATGCGGAACTGCTCCTTGGAGAGGATAGCGCGCCACTCGTCGTCGGACTTCTGGACGGTCTCAGTGTTGGACATGTTGCTCGAGTTTGTTGCGGAGGTAGAGAAGAGTGAGAAGGGTAGGGTGAGTGCTAGAGAGGTGGTGGTGGTTCTGCGAGAGAGTGATGGAGAAAGTCGAAGGGCGAGGGTTGCGTATTTGTAAAGAGCTCGCATGCGGGCTGTGAAGATTGCACCTGATTGGTTGACCTGCGGCGGGATCACCGGTATCAGGTATCAAGGATTCAAACTACGGGGGCTGTGATACAATTGGTCGCGCGTCGTCGAGGTCGTTGACGGAGGGCGGTGTGAGCGGGTGGGTGGAAGATCGACTTAGGGGCTGCGGCATCGGTGAAGTCGAAGACGTCAGATGCTCCGGATATTCTTCCTCGTGGCAATATGGCTAGCAAAATTGTGAATAAAGATGAGAGAGCACCCTAACTGCTATAAATGCCATACTATATAAGTGAAAGTATTTATTCCTCTATGCGTAGCCCCAGACACACCCGACGGATCGGCCGGTCCGGACGTAGCCGGCGATGGACTTCTCCTGAGCGTGTGATCGCCATCACGTCTCACTGAATTTCCTGGCTGTGCCAGCGCTGTGCGTTTCCCGACGTCCGTCATGCACCATCTCCGTCGCGCTGTTCCCCCATCTGCCGCCCGTCTCGCTGCCTCACGACCAGCAGCAGCACATCATGTCACGCCATTAGCACTAGGAACACAACGCGCGCAGTTCAGCGCCAGCTCAAGGAGGGGGAACGAGCTGCCCAAGAGCCCGTTCCAGACGTTCGTCGAGGTTCTGAGGGAGGAGCTTAAGAAGAACAGGGAGCTGCAGGAAAATGTGAAGCAGTTGCAGGGCGATGTGGATAAGTTTCAGGACTCGGAGGCCATGAAGAAGGCCAGGGACGCGTATGAGCGAGCTCGCGTGCGTATACACTGCTCAGTCATAATTGTGTATTTCGAGACTCATAATATGCTAGTTATCGACAAGTATCAAGGAGAACCCACGATTACGCGCCGCCGCAGAACAGCTCAGGGCAAGTGGTGTCAAGGTCGGAGATGCCGTGGGCGAGGCACTCAAGACGATGGAGGAGAGTGATGTGGCGCGCGCAGTACGTCTACATTTCTGTAACTTGTGACTAGATGCTGATTCTGAACAGATATCGCGTGCATCGGCAGCACTGGGTCAGACCATTTCCGCCACCACCGAGCCTATACGGAATACAGCCGCCTACAAAACCTTTGCCGAAACGCTCGTTGACGCTCTCGACGACTCTGGCACGGCCAAACACGCTGGGTTCGAAGAGAAGGAGGCACGGCGAAAACGGCGCGCCAAGCGGCTGGCAAAAGCTGGCATGGAGGGACGCTTGAAGCCGCGCACGCAGGCGAATCCCGAGGCAGGCGGTGCGGTGGTACTGCACGCTCAACAGCCGCGGGAGGAGCGGTGGGAGAAGTTAAAGGCGACAAACCCTTTATTCCGCAAACTCGGCGAGTTCCAGGAGGCGTATCAGGAGAGCGAGAACCCTTTCGTGGCCAGTCTTCGCGGCGTGACAAGTACAGTTGCCGGCTGGTTTGACGAGAACGAGACGGCGCAAGTGATGCGGATGTTCAAAGCGCACGACCCGTCATTCACGATGGAGAGCTTCGAGCGCGAATTGCGCGAGTATATTGTCCCCGAGGTCGTCGACGCGTACTTGAGCGCGGACCAGGAGAGCTTACGCGCGTGGTGCGGCGAGGCGACCTATAACGTCTTGTGGGCGACTATGGAGCAGTACCTCAAGCAGGGTCTTGTCAGCGATAGCAAGGTGCTAGATATCCGACAGGTCGACGTTAGCGCGGGCAAGGTTCTCGAAGACGAGATTCCGGTATTCGTCGTGTCGTTCACGACGCAGGAGGTGCTACTGTTCCGTAACGTCGCCAGTGGCGAGGTCGTCGTTGGCGCGGAGGATCGCGTCGAGCAGTGCATGTACGCTGCCGTAATCACGCGTATACCGGAGGAGCTCGATAACGAGCTTACTGGTGGCTGGAAAGTCATCGAAATGGCTCGTCGTTCTGGGCGCGCGTACTTGTAACCGATCCGTCACCCCAACCAACCCAAAAGCTGCTTCACGTTTCTTCACGCTCCCATTACTAGACCGCTATGTCCCAGTCGCATCTGCACTCGCATCGCACACCCCACTCTTGCATTCATATCAACATACTTACATACCTTTTACATGTCATCTAGTTAGCCCGTCCCGCTTTGCTGCTTGCTCGCTTGCATCGCAATGGATTGCATAATCAACGGTTTCGTTGCTCCTTCGTTTTGCGTGACTATTGGATGACGATTCTCATCGGCACAAGGTAAGCACTGCATTGACTAGCGCTACGCATTCTCATAAACTACTGCAGATAAGTAGATCCAACATCTTCCGAATGACTGTCTTCTGGTCGCACATAGAACGGTCGTTGCGTGATGCGATCTCGCAGCGCAGGATGGTTGCCTTGTGTCTTTTCGGATGCTCGCATTGCTTCCTTCAGGCAGCGCGCAGCATCTTCGAACTCTCCGAAGTGATCATGTACCCTCGAGAGGTTGGTCCAAGCATGCGTTTGTCCCGGCCAGTATGCGATATCGATGGAGATATCCCGGGCAGAGCTGAACACCTGGCGCGCCTCTTCGTACCGGAATAATTGCTCGTAAAGGCATCCGAGAGTGTTGAGAGCATCGACTTCGCCAATGGCGGCCCCGGATGCATGATACAGCTCCCGCGCATCCCTTAACGTAACTTCCGCTTTCTCCTCCTGCTGGACATGCAAATGTTGAGTGCCGAGATACCACATGATGTGCGCCTGGCCTAGACGGTAGTCGAGTCTCTTATATATCTCAAGTGAGGATCGCAAGACGTTTTCCCCTTGTACGTTTTCCCCAATGGCCAAGAGAAGATCACCTAAGGTCTCCAAAGTACTCGCTTTGCCCAAATCATCATCAGTCAAGTCGTCATAGATGGCCAGTGCGGACTGCAATGCCTCTCTGCCTTCCTCAACCCGGCCAAGTGGACCATACAGACGACCCAGGCTTCGCAAAGTCCGCGCAAGTCCACGTCGGTCATCCACTTCGGACCATAACTCGATGGCGGCTCTCAGGCAGGGCAGTGCTTCGTCGAGGCGCGAAAGGAAAAGATACGTGTCTCCCATTCTATGCAAACACTCGGCTTCGCCCTTTTTGTAGCCGACAAGGTGATGAAGCTCACAAGCATTTGACAGTGCTGGGAGCGCCTGATCTTTGCGATCTTGGAAGTATAGAAGCACTCCCTTCGATTGCCAAAGACAAGCCACCTCAGCAGGTAAGTCATCTCCGGCGTGTGCGATACTCTCGCCCAGCAGGTCTGTGTCATACTGACAAAGGTCCAGGCAAAGCCCCGAGAAGCCGTTGATGGCTATCAATGTCTGCTTCAATGGTGTATGTCCACGAGTCAATGAAAGCCTGAATATGGTTGTAATGTTCACAAGCTCCGGCTGGATATACTTTTTGGCATGTCTGCTTCGAGCGGCGAAATCGCCGGACTGGAAATCGACGAGGTCGCGGTAGGTGCTGGTAAGACAGAAAAGCAGTGAGAAGTCGGTGATGGGATGGTGTTTCAACATGTAGAGGCGAATTGGCGACAACACGCGCAGGAAAGCATCTTCGGAAGAATACACAAGAGAGCTTTGCCTCAGTGTTGTGATTGAGCGGCGCATTGCAGGCAATAGATCGGCAAACGCGGTCACAAAGGCAGGCACGCGGAGCTCAGGTAAACCTTGAGGCAGCATGCATAAGATACTAAGGAACTGAATCGCGAGGGGTTCGTCTCGCATACGTGGACCGCGGAGAGAAATCTGTATGGAAATGTCGACCTGGTTTAGACGATCACCAGGTCCGCGTCCGCGAAGGAGCTCGGTCCGCTCGTGTTCCCAACGTGCCCATAGAGCCTCCGAAGATTCGCTTTGCGCAAGATGCGCGAGAAGGGTAACCGCGAGCGGCACACAATCTACAGCTTGTATAAGCAGCACGGAGTAATCATCGTGCGAGTCGCAGATAGCATCCCAAGTCTCTATTGCGGCTTCGAGTGGTATGGGTGTAACGGGTGGAAGGTGAGGGCGCGTCCAAGCGATGCGCGAGGGGCGGTCGGCTCCACGGGTAGTTATGAGTAGCGCAAGCCGCGGAAGTCCTGCTATCTTCTCAAGAAGGGCCTCTGTGGCCTGTACATCGACATCCCAAGGGGTTTCAAGGTTGTCCAAGCACAGAATTGCATCGTCCAGGGAATGTAGGTATGTCACAAGTATGTCCCGAGGTACAGCTTTGGGGTCTACAAGAACCCCGAACAGGTTGAGGAGTGCATGAACGACGCCTTCTGCGGTTGTAACTGCTTCACAGGACAGGAAAAAGCGCTGGTTGACGAAGGCTTCCCCGATACGAGGTTCGTGTAGGATGGTGAGGGCGATAGACGTTTTGCCAATACCGCCTGCGCCTAATATCGCGACGCGAGCGGGGCGTTTCTCTAAGAGGAGCTTGACGACATGGTCAACCTCTTGAAAACGGCCGTGGAAGACGGAGGGAGCGGAGGGCAAAGAAAAGACACCTCTGGTAGACTGTTGGGCAGTCTATTCACATCTGGTCAGCTAATGTGGCGTAGAAGCTAAGCTGACGCACTGCATGCTTGGCATTCTGAGTTAGCTCAAGTAAGATGGTCTTCATGGCATGGATCTTGAACGACTGATCGATCTGAAGCTTCGTCTGCGATGATTGTGCTGAGTGGGAGCAAACATTGGAGGATGAGGGACCCGCACATTAAACAGATCAAGAGCCGCTTGCATCTCCGCGCGACACTCCTTCACTTCGCTCAAAAGATCTCCGCGGTTGAGGTATTCGCGAGCTCGAACTCTGATCTTCTGAGCCAGCCCGAAGGTAGGCTGCGCCTTACAGGCATTCAATGCCCGAATAGTCTTCAAGAGGCATCTGCGAGAGGTTTGTCCTAGCGTAAGCTGAGTCAACTGGCGACGTACTCCTCAAGAGCATAGAATGGCTCCTTCAGATCCTCGGGCAGTACATCATTGGCATTGTCCACCGACTGGCATTGCTGAGAGACTTTGTCGACGATGGCCTTGATCTGACGTGCAATCGCCATGACAGCCTTCCAGTCGGACTTGTATGCGTCAACCTCCTGCGCGCTACTCAATATCCACAGGCACACCGAACAGTTTGGAGTCAAGTACGAACGTTCTGGATCTTCAAGAATTCTGCTAGAGCGCCGGAGACGATGTTTATGTAGGGAACATTCTGTGTCATGGCCGCCGCCATTCCTAAGGCTTCGACGGCCGACTTGGTAGCACCCTTAACATCCTTCTTGAGACCCTCGCTAATCCCTGGCGAGGCGTGTCAGCAACATCATCGTGAGGTAAAGTGAAGAACGTACGAAGTCGTCCATCTGGAATGGCTGGTAGCGGCATCGAATATTCCGGCAGGGAAAGACGAAAGGGGGAGGGTCGAGTGATGACACCAGGCTAGAGCCCTCCTATATATTGTGAGTCTAGGCAATGACTACAATAAGTTCCTCGTTCTCACCAGGAGCTCCGTCCAGTCTATCTTGATGCATCTACGGACACGTTGAGCTCGCTGACTGGCTACTCCTGCATTGATGACCGATAAAGCGACCGTTCTGAGTTCGGCTCTTCAAGGGCTAGCCTTGGGAGCTATTGGAGGGTCATCAGGGTCTTGGATTCAGTACTGATGACTATGGGAGCGCATTTCGGTTTGTACACTAAGGTTCCTAGGATGAAAAGGGATGGTACACGTAAGAAACTTGTGTCAAACCGCTTGAGCGATACCAAGCAATTGCACAGTGCACGCTCTTGGTCAAGCAGTGGACATTTTGAGTAGATTTCATCCACCGTTCCCGCACGGCGCGTGACAATGAATCTATTCGACGAGATAGATAGTGAGCAGAGGGGGTTCCCCATTTGAATGTTGTGAAGATCGATATAAGACGCACAGCTGTAAGCAATACTTATTGATATCTCCGCAAAGGGCTCCAGAGGCCTGTGTTAGATATCTGTGCCTGCAGGGTGGCAAAATGCTGCAAGTTCCACGTACGAAGAAAGTTGTGAGAAGCCAGAGAGACTAGTGTGAGTATCCGTTATACTATCGGTGAGGGTGGTATACGTAGGTCTTTGAGCTGGGCGTCGTGCGCGCTGCTTCGGGATCTGCGCAGTTATTCTATCCTCGAAAGGTCTACTCCATTCATTGCAACGCATGAATCCACGTAAACGGATGGCAGTCTATCATAGTTTCTTCAGAAAGGCAAATCCCAGGATGGTTTGGACTAGAACGCCGCGACAACCGAACCGCAAGCGCCAGAGCGGGCGCCCTCGATCAGCTGTCATGTATCAGCGCTGACGACTGTTATGCTGCGACTTGGTGTAGTGCTTCTATAACGGTGAGCATTCTGGAAGAGACAAGTGTGCGCGATATCTTCTGATGAATAACATTGGAAGGCGAAAGGGCTAGAAATGTACCGAGCGGATGAGGGGAAGCCGACGATGATGAGGGGAGAAGGCGGGGACGGTTGGACGGAATCAAGACTGAATCCGCGGCGTGAACGTGAGAACCAAAGAACCTTGCGTCGACTTCACAGTTCTGGGCTGGTTGTTGCTCGACCACCACGTTCTACACAAGCACTGAAAGTATTGGGAGGACATTGCTTATGTCAACCGCTTACTCTCATACGCGCTGCGCGAGTATATCGTGCTTGAGGTTGTCGCCGTGTATCTGAGTACGGCGGACCAGGAGAGAATGTGCGCATGGTACGGCAAGGCCCGTGAGGCGACATACACTATCCTATGGGCGACGATGAAGCAGTGCGTCAAGCACGATATTGTCAGTGATAGCAAGGTGATGGATATCCTACAGGTCGACGTTAGCGCAGGCAAAGTGCTTGAGGACGAGATCCCGGTTTTCGTCGTGTCGTTTATTCAGGACGCGTACCAGGAGAGCGAGAACCCTTGCGTAGCCAATTTACGCGGCGAGACGAGTACTGTTGCCGGCTGGTTCGACGAAGACGAGACGGCGCAGGTGATGCGAAAGTTCAAGGCGCGCGATCCATCATTCACAATGGAGAGCTTTCGAGCGCGAATTGCGCGAGTACATCGTTCCCGAGGTCGTGACGCATACTTGGGCGCGGACCAGGAGAGATTGCGTGCGTGGTGCGGGGAGGTGACGTGTAACGTCTTGTGGGCGACGATGGAGCAGTATCTCAAGCAGGGTCTTGTC